>CM031600.1:102258408-102275908 GCA_018398815.1 Conus ventricosus
ATAGAAATGTATCTGTTATGTGTGTGTGTGTGTGTGTGTGTGTGTATGCTCCCATGTATCATTTTTATCTGTCTGTGCATGCACACTCAAGTAAGTGTGTCTACATACATGCCCTGATACATGTACACCTTGTATTTCTGTGAAAAAGTAGGTTATTCAAAAATTGGTTTGGACTAGCTTAACGTTGGTAAGAAAAAGTTTTTGAGAAGCATAATGTGAAAATGACTCTTTTTCACTTAACTTTGAGTAAATTATGTGTGATCATGTTTCAGATTGAAGAGAACAAGAGAAAGAAAATGAAGGAGAGAGAAGAAAAAGAAAGGTGGGTAAGAAGATGTTAAAGACCGAAAAATGTCCAGATGACAAGAGGTGTAATGTGTGTTTGTTTATGTTTGTGTGTGTGTGTGTGTGTGTGTGTGTGTGTGTGTGTGTGTGTGTTGTTCATGTGCATATGTGTGCAGTTTCAGTCAGTTGAGCTGTTGTATTCTTTCAACGAGAGTAGCATTGAATATAAATTGAAGATCATGTGATGGTTTCAGTGTCAGTGTTTTGCCCCTTTGCAGAGTAATATTATCAGGGCCTTTTTTTCAGCAGCAGTTTAGTTAGGATTTTGCTAAATACCAAACTGGTGCCTTTATCTGTTGGCTCAGGATTGAGAGTATGTGTGTGTGTGTTGTGCATGTGTGTGTTTCCCGTGTCTGTTTCTCTGAATTTCATCCATGAACAACAGCAGTTGATGTCAAAGACCTCGCTATGTTCCTTTTATAGTGATAGTTTTACCCGGTCATCTTTGTATTTTTAAATAACTGTGGTGTCATCTAACTCAAAGTTAAACCTGTCATGATTATTCTTGTTTCTTCTTTGCAAGGTATGACAGGAAGATTGAACAGGAGGCAAAGGACTACAACCCCTATGGTCGGGGCGGTGGAGGGGCGCCTATGAGAGACTCCTATGGCAACCTCATCAGTGAGTGTCTGGCATTATGGGGAGAGAGCAGTGGAGAAGATGGGACTGGCTGTAGGGAGCAATAGTATGCTTCACAAAGAAAAGTTGAAGAGGGATGTGCACGCACATACGTGTGTATGTGATAATAACGTGATTTTGAGTTTGTGTTAGTCTTTTTTTTTAGTCTTTTTTTCTCTTTTGTTTATCACAATGATTTTGTTTTCTTCAAATGACCACAGAAGGTGAGAAATGTTTTGGCTTTGATAATTGCATGTACCTAGGCGGCCACCACACATGCACATCTATTTGTGCATGCACACATGCATACACATGCACACACATGTATGCATGCAAACACATACACACACTCGCATGCACATGCACACACACAGACTCACACACACATACACACACACACATACATGCACACGTACGCACGCACCCACGCACGCATGTACACATGCACGCACACACACACACGCGCACACACACACACACACACACACACACACACACACACACACACACACACACACACACACACACACACACACACATACACAGGCCATTTATGTCTACAGTAAATCAAAAGAGCATGAAGACAAAAGAGAACCTGAGGAAATGGTGGTGTGGCAGATGAAGAGGAATTGACGCTGTCTTCCATAGTGCCATGTCCCAGACACAGTCAGCTTCTGACAGTTCACTGCCCCTCTGGCTAGGCTAGGGCACTTTGAATTCTGAAATTGGCAGAGTTGTCAAATATCTAAATCTCTATGAAGAAGTGGTGGACTGAATGAAAAGATAGTAACATGAATAGTGGAACACATTGTGGGATAGTAACATGAATAGTGGAACACATTGTGGGATAGTAACATGAATAGTGGAACACATTGTAGGGTAGTGACATGGACAGTGGACCACATTGTAGGATAGTGACATGGGCAGTGGAACACATTGTAGGATAGTAATATGGACAGTGGAACACATTGTAGGATAGTGACATGGGCAGTGGAACACATTGTAGAATAGTGACATGGACAGTGGACCACATTGTAGGATAGTGATATGGACAGTGGAACACATTGTAGGATAGTGACATGGGCAGTGGAACACATTGTAGAATAGTGACATGGACAGTGGACCACATTGTAGGATAGTGATATGGACAGTGGAACACATTGTAGGATAGTGACATGGAGACTGGAACACATTGTAGGATAGTGACATGGACAGTGGAACACATTGTAGGATAGTGACATGGACAGTGGAACACATTGTAGGATAGTAACATGGAGAGTGGAACACATTGTAGGATAGTGACATGGACAGTGGAATACATTGTAGGATAGTGACATGGACAGTGGAACACATTGTAGGATAGTAACATGGAGAGTGGAACACATTGTAGGATAGTGACATGGACAGTGGAACACATTGTAGGATAGTGACATGGACAGTGGAACACATTGTAGGATAGTGACATGGAGACTGGAACACATTGTAGGATAGTGACATGGACAGCGGAACACATTGTCGGATAGTGACATGGACAGTGGAATACATTGTAGGATAGTGACATGGACAGTGGAACACATTGTAGGATAGTAACATGGAGAGTGGAACACATTGTAGGATAGTGACATTGAGAGTGGAACACATTGTAGGATAGTGACATGGAGAGTGGAACACATTGTAGGATAGTGACATGGAGAGTGGAACACATTGAAGGATGGTAACATGGACAGTGGAACACATTGTAGGATAGTGACATGGACAGCGGAACACATTGTAGGATAGTGACATGGACAGTGGAACACATTGTCGGATAGTGACATGGACAGTGGAACACATTGTAGGATAGTAACATGGACAGGGGAACACATTGTAGGATGGTAACATGGATAGTGGAACACATTGTAGGATAGTGACATGGACAGTGGAACACATTGTAGGATAGTGACATGGACAGTGGAAACATTGTAGGATAGTAACATGGACAGTGGAACACACTGTAGGATAGTAACATGGACAGTGGAACACATTATAGGATAGTAACATGGACAGCGGAACACATTGTAGGATAGTAACATGGACAGTGGAACACATTATAGGATAGTAACATGGACAGTGGAACACATTGTAGGATAGTGACATGGACAGTGGAACACATTGTAGGATAGTAACATGGACAGTTTAACACATTATAGGATAGTGACATGGACAGTGGAACACATTGTAGGATAGTGACATGGACAGTGGAACACATTGTAGGATGGTAACATGGACAGTGGAACACGTTGTTTGATAGTAACATGGACAGTGGAACACATTGTAGGATAGTGACATGGACAGTGGAACACACTGTAGGATAGTGACATGGACAGTGGAACACATTGTAGGATAGTGACATGGACAGTGGAACACATTGTAGGATAGTAACATGGAGAGTGGAACACATTGTAGGATAGTGACATGGACAGTGGAACACATTGTAGGATAGTGACATGGATAGTGGAACACATTGTAGGATGGTAACATGGACAGTGGAACACATTGTTTGATAGTGACATGGACAGTGGAACACATTGTAGGATAGTGACATGGACAGTGGAACACATTGTTGGATAGTGACATGGACAGTGGAACACATTGTAGGATGGTAACATGGACAGTGGAACACATTGTAGGATAGTGACATGGACAGTGGAACACATTGTAGGATAGTGACATGGACAGTGGAACACATTGTAGGATAGTGACATGGACAGTGGAACACATTGTAGGATAGTGACATGGAGAGTGGAACACATTGTAGGATAGTGACATGGATAGTGGAACACATTGTTGGATAGTGACATGGACAGTGGAACACATTGTAGGATAGTAACATGGACAGTGGAACACATTGTAGGATAGTGACATGGACAGTGGAACACATTGTAGGATAGTGACATGGAGAGTGGAACACATTGTAGGATAGTGACATGGGCAGTGGAACACATTGTAGGATAGTGACATGGAGAGTGGAACACATTGTAGGATAGTAACATGGACAGTGGAACACACTGTAGGATAGTGACATGGATAGTGGAACACATTGTAGGATAGTGACATGGATCAGGGCTCCCAATGACGCACATATGTGCGTCCATGACGCACTATGAGCGAAAAGGACGCACTAACAAAACGTGTAGCGAGTCCTGCGGGACGCACTACAAAATCAGGCAAACCCCAAAACGTGCCGCAGTCAGTGATCAAAGCTGAGCACACCACAAGCTTCGCGCGCGATTGCCTGCCGTCAAATTCAGGACAGCGTGTGCCCGCGAAAGTACAGTAAGCCGAGAAGCTGCGTAAACACTGATAGGCTCGCCTTGTGGCCCACGTCACTGAACGGTTACTCAGTCGACCGGCTGACTTATTCAGACTGTGGCGCCCGCCGCCACTAATTAACCAATTCGATGACTCACAAGTTGTAACAATCGCGTGCACAAGCCTAGGCGAACGAAGCAGAAAGGAAGTTCACGGCTATCGCATCTCGCAAATATGTCGTTGCTTCAGTGGTTGGGCGCTCCTAAAAAACGCAAAGAAACATCTTCTGAAGATGCTACAGAGAGTGAATCGTCGATTCCTAATGAAATATATGCAGCAACACCACCTAACAAGAAATGCCGTGCGTATAATTCAGCCTGGGAGAAAGAGTTCAGCTGGCTGGAGTACGAAGATGGCAAGATGAAATGCAACATGTGCTCTCGTAGAAGTCGAGTAGCAAGTCCAGAGACAAAAACGCCTTCGTCTCTGGATCTATCAACTTCCAAAAATCTGCGTTGTACAGACATGAGAAGAGTGATGATCACGTCATTGCTCAAGCCGCTGAGAAAAGAAGAGAGGAGATGGAAAGTGCGAAAGGTGCTGCAGTGAAACAGAGTTCACACGTTTTACGTCAGCAGATCGGTGCAGCTCTGATTCTGGCACAAGATGATCTTCCAGATACGAAATTTTCAAGCCTCCTTCGAGCTCAGGAACCCTTTTAGATTTTGATTGAAAAAAATAGATTTGCTTTTTTTTTTTTTAAAGACCTTGATATAGTTGTTGTGGTAACACTGATAGTATGACATCAGTACCACACATGATAGATTCATTATCCTACATCTCCACCAGATCTACCACAATTTTAGGGGGTGCATGAGTTTCACTATTTCTACTGTTATTATTGTTATAATAAATTTCATAGTGCACATATTTGGTCACAAGAACAAGTGACTGCACATACATGAACTTTAACTTGCCTTCCTAATGACATTGATGCACAATCAGTAATTCACCACTGAGGTAAGTAAATGGATCAGCTTGTAAACACACACACACACACACACACACACACACACACACACACACACACACACACACACACACAGATGTTAAGACTTTGAAGACATTGCAGCATCCTTGTCTGGATTCCCATGTTTTTTTAAGAAATGTTTTCAGAGAGAGAGAGATTCATTTACTCTGAAATGCTCAGATTATCAAGCCAATAATTAAAAAAGCAAGAAATACTACATTTTCTGTATTGGTTAATTTTGTTCATGGGGACTCTCTATACCCCTCTGGGACCCTCTATAGCATCAGTGAAGGAGTCCTGGGACCCCCTGTCTGTCAGTACAAATGGGAGCCCTGATGGATAGTGGAACACATTGTAGGATAGTGACATGGAGAGTGGAACACATTGTAGGATAGTGACATGGACAGTGGAACACATTGTAGGATAGTGACATGGATAGTGGAACACATTGTAGGATAGTAACATGGACAGTGGAACACATTGTAGGATGCTGGTGCTGCAGCTATAACAGAATGAGCCAGGGTATGGTTGTGTAAGAAAGGTGGGAGTTGGGGGGAATGGGGGAGGGGAGGGAGGTAGCTGGATTGGAAGTAGGGAAGGCAAGACAAGAACAACAAAAGTTCAACGAGAAATATTAATAGAAATAATGAAATATATTCACCAGAAAACAGTTATACTATTTGCGGTGTGAAAATGTTGTATGATAAACAGATAAAGTATTTTAGTATGTAAAATTGCAGAATCTGACAGATGAAATATAAGTTTGCTCACTTATTTGAAACAAAGAAAAAGAAAGAAAGAAAAAGGAAGTGGGAACTTAGGCAGGCACTCAGATGTGGGAAAATTCAAATACTCAGATCAGTGGTACAACCCCTTTCAGCCGACCTTCGCTCCATGCATCGTGAAAACGAGGATCCAGACTCCTCTCGAAGAGCCCCTAACACTAACCCTTACATCAGTCCCCGTGGCCCTACCAACATACGGGACGACCTCTTTGGTCCCCTCCAGTTCAGACCACAGCCGAAGGGGAGCAATCCTATGCCCGTGGCGGCCATGGCATCTTCGGCATGCCAAAGGTGAGCTGTGTAATTGTCTTCCTGCATATTGTAATAGTAGTCTTTCTGCATTTTGTAATGGTAGTCTTCCTGCATATTGTAATGGTAGTCTTTCTGCATTTTGTGATGGTGGTCTTTCTACATATTGTAATGGTGGTCTTTCTGCATATTGTAATGGTAGTCTTTCTGCAGATTGTAATGGTAGTCTTTCTGCATATTGTGATGGTAGTCTTTCTGTATATTGTAATGGTGGTATTTCTGCATTTTGTGATGGTGGTCTTTCTGCATATTGTAATGGTAGACTTTCTGCATTTTGTGATGGTGGTCTTTCTGCAGATTGTTATGGTAGTCTTTCTGCATATTGTTATGGTAGTCTTTCTGCATATTGTAATGGTAGTCTTTCTGCATATTGTAATGGTAGTCTTTCTGCAGATTGTTATGGTAGTCTTTCTGTATATTGTAATGGTAGTCTTTCTGCAGATTGTGATGGTAGTCTTTCTGTATATTGTAATGGTAGTCTTTCTGCATTTTGTGATGGTGGTCTTTCTGCATATTGTGATGGTAGTCTTTCTGCATATTGTGATGGTAGTCTTTCTGTATATTGTAATGGTAGTCTTTCTGCATATTGTGATGGTAGTCTTTCTGTATATTGTAATGGTAGTCTTTCTGCATATTGTGATGGTAGTCTTTCTGTATATTGTAATGGTAGTCTTTCTGCATTTTGTGATGGTGGTCTTTCTGCATATTGTGATGGTAGTCTTCTGCATATTGTGATGGTAGTCTTTCTGTATATTGTAATGGTAGTCTTTCTGCATTTTGTGATGGTGGTCTTTCTGCATATTGTTATGGTAGTCTTTCTGCATATTGTATGGTAGTCTTTCTGCAGATTGTAATGGTAGTCTTTCTGCATATTGTGATGGTAGTCTTTCTGCATATTGTAATGGTAGTCTTTCTGCATATTGTGATGGTAGTCTTTCTGCATATTGTAATGGTAGTCTTTCTGCAGATTATAATGGTAGTCTTTCTGCATATTGTTATGGTAGTCTTTCTGCATATTGTTATGGTGGTATTTCTGCATATTGTAATGGTAGTCTTTCTGCATATTGTAATGGTAGTCTTTCTGCAATTGTAATGTAGGCTTTCTGCATATTGTCATGGTAGTTTTTCTGCATATTGTAATGGTGGTCTTTCTGCATATTGTTATGGTGCCTTTCTGCATATTGTAATGGTGGCCTTTCTGCATATTGTTATGGTAGTCTTTCTGCATATTGTAATGGTAGTCTTTCTGCATATTGTAATGGTAGTCTTTCTGCATATTGTTATGGTAGTCTTTCTGCATATTGTTATGGTAGTCTTTCTGCAGATTTAATGGTAGTCTTTCTGCATATTGTTATGGTAGTCTTTCTGCATATTGTTATGGTGGTATTTCTGCATATTGTAATGGTAGTCTTTCTGCATATTGTAATGGTAGTCTTTCTGCAGATTGTAATGGTAGTCTTTCTGCATATTGTTATGGTAGTTTTTCTGCATATTGTAATGGTAGTCTTTCTGCATATTGTAATGGTAGTCTTTCTGCAGATTGTTATGGTAGTCTTTCTGCATATTGTTATGGTAGTCTTTCTGCATATTGTAATGGTAGTCTTTCTGCATATTGTAAAGATGGTCTTTCTGCATATTGTTATGGTGGCCTTTTTGCATAGTGTAATGGTGGCCTTTCTGCATATTGTTATGGTAGTCTTTCTGCATATTGTTATGGTAGTCTTTCTGCATAGTGTAATGGTGGCCTTTCTGCATATTTGTTATGGTAGTCTTTCTGCATATTGTAATGGTGGTCTTTCTGCATATTATAATGGTGGTCTTTATGCATATTATAATGGTGGTCTTTCTGCATATTGTAATGGTAGTCTTTCTGCATATTGTAATGGTAGTCTTTCTGCATATTGTAACAGACCTGCCTACCCTTCCGTAATCGTCCGTAATTTTACGGAAATTAACCCCCCATTACGGAGGTACGATTTTCCGTGCGAAATTACGGAAAAGAAAATTGAAAAACTACGCAAATTTCAGACTCGAAAAATTGTCGACTGCTAGACCTTTCCGAGACCGCAGAGTAACTTCCCTTGACTCAAGCCGAAACCACAGATAGTTCGGAACTTGCGATTGGTCAATCTGGTGCTGTGGGCCAACACGACACGCCATCACATCTGTGCGCGCCATTCGAAGCTTTTTGTTCAGCCATTGTAAGACAAAGTTTCAACCGATTTTTTGCCGGCGATTGTGAAAATGGCGGAGAAATCTTCTAAACGTTTGCATGAAACCGATGACGAGGGTTCGAAAACCACTGTGCCACAACGGAAGAAGGCGAAGAAGCAAGTGTTCCGAAGTAAATACACGCGGACTTGGCCTTGTCATGGACCTGGATTTGTATACTCATTTCTGCTCGGTGTGCAATTCAGACTTCTCCATCGGACATGGGGGAGCAAATGACTGCAAGCGCCATATCTCGGGGAAAATGCACAAAGAGACAGCTGCGAGTGCCTCCAGTCAGAAGATCACATCGTTGTTTACGAAATCCAGCGAGAGCAGCCGTCAGACCCACACACGGAAGATCACCAACGCAGAAAGACTGTTGTGTGAGCTGATCTGCGAAAACAACTTGTCCCTGAGCTGTGCTGACAAGATAGTGGCGAAAATGAAAAGGTCCTTTTCATTTTCGCCACTATCTTGTCAGCACAGCTCAGGGACACACACACACACACATATTTTTTTTTTTTTTTGTGGGGGGGGGGGGGGGGGGGTTGTACATTAGGTTCTTCATCAGTGGTGTCATCTGTGGTGACTGCTGTGTAAGTTACAAACTGTCAAGTATATCACCTTTGAATTGACCTGAAACTCCTGTCCTGAGTCCGTCATCTGCCATCATCCCAAGGTATTTTAATTCTGCTTTGTTGTTTTTGTTCCTTTTTTACTGTTTATATTTTTTGTTAAAATGTTAAAAATGTAGCCTAGTTGGAGTTTTGTACACATTATTTGTTCAATGTTAAAAATGTAGTTGGAGTTTTGTACACATTATTTGTTCAAAAACGCCGTGTATTACGCGTCCGTGGAATTACTGAAGGAAATGCAAAATTACTGAAAATCTCTGTGGTTATTACTGATGAGCACAACATGAGGTAGGCAGGTCTGTTGTAATGGTAGTCTTTCTGCATATTGTTATGGTAGTTTTTCTGCATATTGTAATGGTAGTCTTTCTGCATATTGTAATGGTAGTCTTTCTGCAGATTGTAATGGTAGACTTTCTGCATATTGTAATGGTGGTCTTTCTGCATATTATAATGGTGGTCTTTATGCATATTATAATGGTGGTCTTTCTGCATATTGTAATGGTAGTCTTTCTGCATATTATAATGGTGGTCTTTCTGCATATTATAATGGTGGTCTTTATGCATGTTATAATGGTGGTCTTTCTGCATGTTATAAAGATGGTCTTGCTGCATATTGTAAAGATGATCTTTATGCATATTGTAATGGTAGTCTTTCTGCATATTATAAAGATGGTCTTTCTGCATATTGTGATGGTAGTCTTTCTGCATATTGCTATTGTGGTCCATCTGCATATTGTAATGGTGGTCTTTCTGCATATTCTAATGGTAGTCTTTATGCATATTATAATGGTAGTCTTTCTGCATATTGTAATGGTGGTCTTTCTGCATATTATAATGGTGGTCTTTATGCATGTTATAATGGTGGTCTTTCTGCATATTGTTATGGTAGTCTTTCTGCATATTGTAATGGTGGTCTTTCTGCATATTCATAGGGCAGCACCATGGGTATGTTATGTTCACCGGTGTACTTTTTACTTTACATACATATCTCTGTTTTGCATTCTGTTGTTTATCAAGTTTTATGTTCTGTTGTCTACTTATTGCTATAGATATATGTATAATCTTTAGTTTTGTGCACATACTTCAGATAGAAGGAATAAGTCAAAAGCAAGTAGTTTTCATTCAAGAAATGTATTCTTAAGTTTTTTTGCTTAATACAAACGTTTTATCAGACTGGTGATGAAAATTTACAAGAGGCTATATATGTAGAATGTATTTTTTTAACAGTGACAATATTTGCTTTGTGTTATTTGTTTTAGTTGAACCTCACATTGAATTAAAGTTACACTTATGCCTTTGCCCGTCTCAAAAGTAAATAAATTGACTGCCTATTCAAACAGGGAAAAGTTCTTGAAAATATAAGAAAACTGAATTAGACCTTCATGTTAAGATCAGTGGTATAAAGGCTTTTATCTCAGAATTACAGATCTTTTTTCCTATCCGTCTTTCATTGCTTTTCACAGCATCTGACCTGGAAGTTTGGCTTTACCAACATCGCCAGTCATGGCCTCTTCTGTATATCTACTTTGACACCTGACATGTCATCACAAATTAAAAAAGAAAAGAAAAATTCAAGGCCCTTTGTGCCTCTTCATACAATATCACTGACCGGTCTGTCTCCTAAGACAATTGACCATCCTCCAGGTGTTAAGCCAAGCACTTTCTGTTCTTCACCTCATTGCCACTGCAAAGTTATCTGTAGGAGCCCAAAACACTTTTCATAACTTGCTAGGCCAAGGCACAAGAGGGTAATGACTAACATGAAAGTTGAAGATCCATCTCTTTTCAAAAATCTTTTACTCAGGCGTGATTCCTCCTAATCTGTATAATAAATGTCTTTGAGGATTTTCATCAGATTTCAAAAAAGGAAAGCAGAACGAATATCGACAATGTTTCGGTCATAGACCGTCTTCAGGAGTTGTGACATAAAAGGAAAAACAAATAAATATATTTAGGAAATGACGTATGAAAACATATACGTAAACAGACGATGACATGCTTAAAGGTGTGTGTGTGTGTGTGTATAGGTGTGTGTGCATGTGCACACAGGTGTGTGTGTGTGTGTGTGTGTAATGGGAAAAAGGAAAATTCAGTGTCCAGTCTCATTTCACCTCGAGAAAAAAGAGAGGCAGATAGAGAGAAAAGACAAACAAAACCAGAGATAGACAAGATAAGATAATGTTGCTTAGAGCCCAGCCGACCGCAAAGGGCCACATCAGGACTGAGAGATAGAGAAAAAGAGAGAGTCGTAGAAGAGTCTTATGTTTGGAAGGGGGCACTTGAGAG
This sequence comes from Conus ventricosus, assembly GCA_018398815.1. NCBI lineage: Eukaryota > Metazoa > Mollusca > Gastropoda > Neogastropoda > Conidae > Conus > Conus ventricosus. The sequence continues at coordinate 102,269,919 of CM031600.1, forward strand.
TGTGTAAAAGAAAGTGAGAGAGTGGTAGATGGGGAGTCTTATTCTTGGAAGGGGGCACTTGAGGGTGTGTATGATATATATTATATATATATATATATATATATATATATATATATATATATATATATATGGATTGTTCAAGTGTGTATATGTGTCTATAAGTATGCATACCTGGATGGTGAAGATGGTGTTTGGGGTATATATATATATATATATATATATATATATATATATAAAACAATGATTAAAAGCAAATCTTAAAACCGGGTTTTAAGATTTGCTTTTAATCATTGTTTTAGCTGCTCCCGCATGGTTGAGCACTTTTTCAAAAAAAAGCCGGAAAATATACTACCAGCTATATATATATATTATATATATATATATATATATATATTATATATATATATATATATATATATATATATATAGTGATGAAAAATAAGTAGTCAGCACCGCCCACGGAGTTCATTTTCAAGCTTTCGCCAAAAGGCTTCTTCAGGAACCGATGCAAGTACATCTCCTTAGCAGCGATGACATCAATACTATTGACGTCATAGTAGACTACATCAATTTAAAAACGACGTCACATTTTCTTTTTTTTACTGTAGTTTCACCTTTCACCACACCCTGTACCCATCCCTCACTACATCTTGCAGAGTCCACCTTCCACAGCACCCTGCAAAGCCCACCCTCCACTGTACCCTGCATAGTCCACCATTCACGGAACCCTATAGAGTCCACCTTCCACTGCACATTGTAGAGTCCACCCTTCACTGCATACTGCAGAGTCCACCTTTTCACTGCACCCGAAAAGTCCACCTTCCACTGCACCCTGAATACCCCATCTTCCACTGCACTCTATAGAGTCCACCTATCACTGTACCATTCTAATACAGAATCCTGTTTCTCATTCTGTGCATGCTGTTGAGTTCTGTACGGGAGTTGAGACCCTTAAAGACAGTCCCCAAATTGGCCTGCCAGTAAGTCTCTCTGTCTAGGAGTTTGTCTTCAGATGCAACTTGTTCGATGGGATGGATGGAAAGAAAAGGCAGAGCCTTGTCTTCAGGGTGCTCAGTCTGGGCGAGGTGTCTGGCAATTCCACATCGCTGGGCCATTTGCTTGTTGCAGTCTGATTTGTGATTGGCCCACCTTCTTTTGAGGTCCTTGGTGGACCCAACATACCATGAGTCTGGGTGGTTCTGACATCTGATGACGTAGATGGTATTTTTTGTCGAACAAGTGAGGTGCTGTCTGATGGGCCAGTAGCGCCCATCCCATGGGCCTCTTAGTCCAATCAGGTCACTGGAATGTGCACAAAGGTCACATCGGCGGGTACAGCATACAAAAAATCCAGGTCTGTTCATAGGTCCATGGAGAGGATGGCGACGTGGTACTGTAGGTTTGTACATTTCTGCCAAGTTGCGTCTTCTCCTATCAGCACCAATGAGCATTTCTTCAGGGAAAATGGTCCTGTTTTTTGGATTGGAATACAGGATGTGTAAATATATATATATATATATCATGCTCTACATGTGATGTTATAAATATGCTATATGTGTACATGGGGTGTGAATATGAATAAGGTTGGATGGGAACATTGGGGGAGGTGGTGTAGAGAGAAAGGGATGGAGGAGAGGTCGGGGGAAAGAAAAGAGCTGGAATGATTCAAACTGAAAAAGTCAGAGGTGGGAGTTGAGTCCATCTGGGATTGTGGTGCCAAGGCAAGAGATGATCCTTGACTCCATGAATTTTCTCTCTGGGGCTGACGAGTGGTTTTGCCAAACAGCAGTGATGGAAATATTGGTTTGGCTGTGGCAATCAGAGTTGAAATGAATCCCCACTGGTATTGGATGAGACGACTGGATGGCTCTGAGGTGTTCCACAAAGTGTTCGTTGAGGGTACGATATGTTTCCCCAACGTACAACTTTGAACAGAGGCTACATCTCAGTACGTACACCAGGTTGGTGGACTGGCAGGTGAAATGGGATTGGACACTGAATTTTCCTTTAGGGCCAGGGATGCTGTTATGTTGGCAATGAAAGTGCAGGTTTTACATCCAGGTTGATTGCACAGGTAATTTCCGGCTGAAGAGTTGGTTTTTCTACTGAACCTTTTCCTTTTCCTTCTGTTTTCATTTTTTTAACTCTTCTGAAAATCCTCAAAGACATTTATTATTTATTTTTACATGAAGATCTGCTGTCAAATCTGTTTTATTATTCTCCTAATCTGTTTTTATGTGTGTGTGAGTGTTTGCATGTTGGGCTGTGATTGCTCATCACTCTAGACTTTTGTGCAGCTGGTTAGTTCTTTGTGCTGCGTTTCCCGTTTACATATCCAGACTCATCCCTGTTTTTCATTTTTTATTTTTCTCAGACTGCAGCTGAATGATATACATGTTTGTTTCAGACGGATTCTGAGAAAATAGCATCTGAAAAGTACAAGAGCGACCTCATGAGACAGGTAAACTTCAGCTCAAAGAGACCTCTGTGCGCAAATTTCTGTCATACACATCTCCCTATACTCTCTCTGATCACTGTATCTCTTTTTTGTCTTCCAATCTGTCTGTCTGTCTTCCTGTCTTTCCCAGTTTCTGTCTCTGACTGTGTGCCTGTCTGCCTCTCTGACACACTCTTCCTCCCCCTCCCCTCTCTCTCTCAGCTTCCATTTCCGTATTTTCTTAACCATCACCTCACCACCCCCTCCTCATCCCTTCTTTCTCATCCCTTCTTTCCTTTTCTTTTTCACTAGTATTTTTTAACCAGTCAGTGGAAATCCCTTTGCCCCTTTACTCTTTCCATGCTATGTAGAACATAGTCATCATCTTCATTAGTGGTTATATGTTAGGAATAGAGTTTTCTGACTCAGTGTCTGTGATAGAAGTCGTGAGCATTGACTGACTGTGATTTTTGTGTGAAGATTGAGGAGAAGAAGTACGAGGACATGAAGAAAAGAGAGAGGGAGCGTGAGGAGGAGGCAAAAGAGCAGAGACGGGTGGAGGAGCAGCAGAGACGAATGCAGGAAGAGTACGAGGAGGAAAGGCGCAGGGCCAGGGAAAAGGAAGAAGAGGTATGACTGACAAGCTATCATAGGAAAGACATCAAGCCAAAGAAAAGGAAGAAGAGGTATGACTGACACGTTATCATAGGAAAGACATCAAGCCAAAGAAAAGGAAGATAGAAGAGGTATGACTGACACGTTATCATAGGAAAGACATCAAGCCAAAGAAAAGGAAGATAGAAGAGGTATGACTGACAAGCTATCATAGGAAAGACATCAAGCCAAAGAAAAGGAAGAAGAGGTATGACTGACACGTTATCATAGGAAAGACATCAAGCCAAAGAAAAGGAAGATAGAAGAGGTATGACTGACACGTTATCATAGGAAAGACATCAAGCCAAAGAAAAGGAAGAAGAGGTATGACTGACACGTTATCATAGGAAAGACATCAAGCCAAAGAAAAGAGGTATGACTGAGACGTTATCATAGGAAAGACATCAAGCCAAAGAAAAGGAAGATAGAAGAGGTATGACTGACACGTTATCATAGGAAAGACATCAAGCCAAAGAAAAGGAAGATAGAAGAGGTATGACTGACACGTTATCATAGGAAAGACATCATGCCAAAGAAAAGGAAGAAGAGGTATGACTGACACGTTATCATAGGAAAGCCGTCAAGCCAAAGAAAAGGAAGATAGAAGAGGTATGACTGACACGTTATCATAGGAAAGACGTCAAGCCAAAGAAAAGGAAGATAGAAGAGGTATGACTGACACGTTATCATAGGAAAGACATCAAGCCAAAGAAAAGGAAGATAGAAGAGGTATGACTGACACGTTGTCATAGGAAAGACGTCAAGCCAAAGAAAAGGAAGATAGAAGAGGTATGACTGACACATTATCATAGGAAAGACATCATGCCAAAGAAAAGGAAGATAGAAGAGGTATGACTGACACATTATCATAGGAAAGACATCAAGCCAAAGAAAAGGAAGAAGAGGTATGACTGACACGTTATCATAGGAAAGACATCAAGCCAAAGAAAAGGAAGATAGAAGAGGTATGACTGACACGTTATCACAGGAAAGACATCAAGCCAAAGAAAAGAGGTATGACTGAGACGTTATCATAGGAAAGACATCAAGCCAAAGAAAAGGAAGATAGAAGAGGTATGACTGACACGTTATCATAGGAAAGACGTCAAGCCAAAGAAAAGGAAGATAGAAGAGGTATGACTGACACATTATCATAGGAAAGACATCAAGCCAAAGAAAAGGAAGATAGAAGAGGTATGACTGACACGTTATCATAGGAAGACGTCAAGCCAAAGAAAAGGAAGAAGAGGTATGACTGACACGTTATCATAGGAAAGACATCAGTCCAAAGAAAAGGAAGATAGAAATTGTCAGAGATATCTTTTCTTCAAAGACACTGGATCAGAGAAAAAGATGTCAGAGGTAATGTCTTTAGAGAAAGTCAGGGTCAGAGAGAGGGATGTTGGTTAAATTGTTGTATACAAATTAGAGAGTCAGAGAAAAAGATGTCAGAGGTAATGTCTTTAGAGAAATTCAGGGTCAGAGAGAGAGACATTGGCTAGATTGTTGTATATGAGTCAGAGAAAAAGGTGTATGGTAGTTGTTGCTCAAAGACAGGAAGGGGTTCAGAGAAAGGAGCAGAGACATGGAAGAGGTTGTTTTATATGGAGGGACAGGGGGTCAAAGAAATGGAAGAAGAAAACAAAATCATTGCCTAAGGAGAGGCATTTGGCCAGAGGAAAGGAAGAAGCAGTATTGAAACTTGAGTGTAAGAAGAGACTACATGCCAGAGAAGAGGAGAAAGAAGTATTGAAGATGTTGTACCAGGAGGCACAAAGGGCCTCTGAAATGGAAGAGGCTCTATTAACAGTCTTTAGTATTTGCAAAGACATATGGCTTGGGAAAGGGAAGAACTTTCATTAAGACTTCACTGTAAGAAGAGGCATCAAACCAGAGAAATGCAAAAACAAGAGTATAAAAGACATCACAGTACTAGGAGTCACGCTCAAGTGATTTCAATATGAGGAAATGCTTAAGACCAGAGCAAAGGAAAACGGGGCGGAGAGGAGATTTCTGTATAAGAAGAGACAGAAGATGGAAGGAGAAGGAAGGTGAGTTATTTGATTTAAACTTAATCCTGTAAATTTGGACTACACACAGCGAATGACATTTATCTCAAAACTGGAATCATGGAACAGTACATGTGGAAAGCTTCATATTTCCAGGGAACAAGTCTGTTTTTCCTTTGGAGGAGAGCAAGATTGTTTCTCTTCTTGTTTGGTTATTGATGTTTGTGATGTGTTACCTACTAGGCCAGGAGAAAGAATGATGAGCTGATGCGTCTGGCGGAAGAGAGGAAGAGGGAAGCGGAGCTGAGAAAAAGGGAGGCTGAAGAACAGCGCCAGGAGGAGCAGAGACGAGAGAGGGAGGCTGAGGAAGCTGCTCGGGTCAATGTCAGTACAGTTCTGTGTGTTTCAGAATGTTTCATTTCATTCATGTTTATCTTATTTGTGGGGGCATGTGTTCCTCTGTATGTATGTATGTGGGTGTGGGTGTGCACATGCTGCAAGTGTGTGTGCATGCGTGCATGCATATGTCTATATGCATATGTGTGTGTGTTTGCTTGCATGCGTGTGTGCTCATGCATGTTTGTATGCATGTGTGTTTGACACTGCAGTCATACTTGAGTCTGTTCATCTGCTGTGAGAATGTGCCTGCATGTTTATGTCTCTGACCACTTTGTTTCTGAAGCACATCACAATGATTTACAGAACTACTGGTTTGGGGCTAAATATTAATCAGTTTGATTACGTCTTTTTTTCATACCTTCCCAAACTCCTTTTATTCTGATGAAACAAATCTAATTAATCACATTTTTTATCATTAACTATCTGAACAATTTCCAACAAGAAAGCAGAATAATTTTAGATAATGCCCCAAATAATTCTGAATAGATTGC
>CM031600.1:102280908-102286096 GCA_018398815.1 Conus ventricosus
CAAAACACTGGTTTGTATCTTGTTCATCAAGTCTTACTAAGCATTGCAAAACACTGGTTTGTATCTTGTTCATCAATTCTTACAAAGCATTGCAAAACACTGGTTTGTATCTTGTTCATCAAGTCTTACGAAGCATTGCAAAACACTGGTTTGTATCTTGTTCATCAAGTCATATGAAGCATTGCAAAACACTGGTTTGTATCTTGTTCATCAAGTCTTACGAAGCATTGCAAAACACTGGTTTGTATCTTGTTCATCAAGTCATACGAAGCATTGCAAAACACTGGTTTGTATCTTGTTCATCAAGTCTTACTAAGCATTGCAAAACACTGGTTTGTATCTTGTTCATCAATTCTTACGAAGCATTGCAAAACACTGGTTTGTATCTTGTTCATCAAGTCATATGAAGCATTGCAAAACACTGGTTTGTATCTTGTTCATCAAGTCTTAAGAAGCATTGCAAAACACTGGTTTGTATCTTGTTCATCAAGTCATACGAAGCATTGCAAAACACTGGTTTGTATCTTGTTCATCAAGTCTTACGAAGCATTGCAAAACACTGGTTTGTATCTTGTTCATCAAGTCTTACGAAGCATTGCAAAACACTGGTTTGTATCTTGTTCATCAAGTCTTACGAAGCATTGCAAAACACTGGTTTGTATTTTGTTCATCAAGTCTTATTAAGCATTGCAAAACACTGTATCTTGTTCACCAAGTCTTACTAAGCATTGCAAAACACTGGTTTGTGGTGTTCCATTCTGTGTTAAACATGGACAGATTATTGTTAATAGATGCATTATTCAGTTGCCTTTGAAACACAAGTATATTTGGCAACCATTTTTCTATTCTACATTGATATATGTATGGCTTGGCAAACATTATGATGAAATAAGAAATGGAATCAGTAATAAGATGTTTATCCACACTAAACAGCAAAATCCTGTCAGACCTTAATATTGTGTGTACTGCCACATTTTTCATAGAACAGTTTTTCCAGACAGTTACACAGGCTTTTGACATGCTCACAGCTCCGAAAACAGTGTGCGATGGAATCTGTCTCACCATTACACAGCAAGCACTTTATTGTAGGACTACCTCCTACAGCATTTAAAACAACAGTTGTAGCAAGGATCCTGTCCCAAGGATTCTAGTCCCTAGTCATTCTAATCTGACATCAGTAATTTTATACGTTTTTCAAAGAACCACTTTGCATGGAAATTCTTCGTTAAACTTTTGTGACCATTTTAAATGATAGTTAGGGTTGCCATGGGTTTGTGACAAGAGGGTGATAAAGATGGCGACATGGTGTTCCATTTTGGCCAGGAATAGACAACAGGTTTGTGACAAGAGGGTGATGAAGATGGCGACATGGTGTTCCATTTTGGCCAGGAATAGACAACAGGTTTGTGACAAGAGGGTGATGAAGATGGCGACATGGTGTTCCATTTTGGCCAGGAATAGACAACAGGTTTGTGACAAGAGGGTGATGAAGATGGCGACATGGTGTTCCATTTTGGCCAGGAATAGACAACAGGTTTGTGACAAGAGGGTGATGAAGATGGCGACATGGTGTTCCATTTTGGCCAGGAATAGACAACAGGTTTGTGACAAGAGGGTGATAAAGATGGCGACATGGTGTTCCATTTTTACCAGGAATAGACAACAGAACTGTAGTCTACATTTCCTTCCGTAATTTGTCTTGTTTTCAGCAAGGTTCATGAAATATGAACACCTGCAGTGTTGGTTAGAAACTTTGAACAATGCTTTCTACCAATCACAGATTTTGAAAATACAACTGGAAAATGAGCATACTTTTTTGTGTGTGGGTAAAAGTATTCGTTAATCAGTAAACAAGTGGGGTATGTTTTGCTCCCTTAAGGAAACCTAACACAGAGTAACTTTTATTCAAGACTGGCACAGCCTTTTAAACTTGAATAAAGTCAGACAAATACATAGACGAACAATCTAATAGTGGGGGAAAAAACAAGCGCAGGCCAACAACTGAACTGTCTGGCAAAGATTTGGACTTGAGGGGAGGGGAGAGGAGTTTGAAGATGGAGAAACTGGAAAAATGAAATTAAAAAAAAAAAAAAAATGTTACAGATATGAAAACTCTTCTCTAGCTGCATAAGGGAACCATCGTAATCCCTTTTGAAGGCAGATATATTTGTATTGCCTGCTCCGAGGCCTTTCGCCCGCTGGATCGGGACTCATCAGGGAGACACGGCTGGTTGTGTCTGCGCTCCCGGCGTCAAATAGAGACACACCACAGTCCATAATACTGTGGTGTTCTCACCACCATGGGTGCAAAAAAGAATCCAATAGCACCCCCAGAGCAGCCAGCGAAGAGTAGTAAATGCAACCAAACGAAAGTGTGGGGAGGAAAAAAAGTTGCTGTAAAACTAAAGACATTATGCAAATAATATAAAAATGTAGGGGACAGTCTTTGAGCCTACGCCTGAGGATCCACCCAAAGATGCAAGGGAGATCAAAAGACAAACACACAGACGGACAGAAACAAATACAAATAACCTCAATTTAGTCAAAGCAAAATCGGAAATGAAATGAGGTAGGGAACAGTAAACGATAAACAGTAAACAAGTGGGGTATGTTTTGCTCCCTTCAGGAAACCTAACACAGAGTAACTTTTATTCAAGACTGGCACAGCCTTTTAAACTTGAATAAAGTCAGACAAATACATAGACGAACAATCTAATAGTGGGGGAAAAAACAAGCGCAGGCCAACAACTGAACTGTCTGGCAAAGATTTGGACTTGAGGGGAGGGGAGAGGAGTTTGAAGATGGAGAAACTGGAAAAATGAAATTTAAAAAAAAAATAAAAAAAAAAAAATGTTACAGATATGAAAACTCTTCTCTAGCTGCATAAGGGAACCATCGTAATCCCTTTTGAAGGCAGATTTTGGTGGATCCTCAGGCGTAGGCTCAAAGACTGTCCCCTACATTTTATATTATTTGCATAATGTCTTTAGTTTTACAGCAACTTTTTTTCCTCCCCACACTTTCGTTTGGTTGCATTTACTACTCTTCGCTGGCTGCTCTGGGGGTGCTATTGGATTCTTTTTTGCACCCATGGTGGTGAGAACACCACAGTATTATGGACTGTGGTGTGTCTCTATTTGACGCCGGGAGCGCAGACACAACCAGCCGTGTCTCCCTGATGAGTCCCGATCCAGCGGGCGAAAGGCCTCGGAGCAGGCAATACAAATATATCTGCCTTCAAAAGGGATTACGATGGTTCCCTTATGCAGCTAGAGAAGAGTTTTCATATCTGTAACATTTTTTTTTTTTTTTTAATTTCATTTTTCCAGTTTCTCCATCTTCAAACTCCTCTCCCCTCCCCTCAAGTCCAAATCTTTGCCAGACAGTTCAGTTGTTGGCCTGCGCTTGTTTTTTCCCCCACTATTAGATTGTTCGTCTATGTATTTGTCTGACTTTATTCAAGTTTAAAAGGCTGTGCCAGTCTTGAATAAAAGTTACTCTGTGTTAGGTTTCCTTAAGGGAGCAAAACATACCCCACTTGTTTACTGTTTATCGTTTACTGTTCCCTACCTCATTTCATTTCCGTATTCGTTAATGTTCACTACACTGTAGATTATTTTTTCTTACTAACAGGACATGAATTTGAGTTGTAATCCGTAAGTAATTGAGTTACATGCATGGTAGTTGACATATTTCTGCATTACAAATGATTTAGTAATGTGCAAATGAAATGTTTGTTTTTTGCAGGTATGCCAGTTAGTACAGATATTACTGAGAATGGCCTTTTTTTGTCACATAGTTTTGTACGTTCCTAAAACACAATAGTCATATAATGTTATTTTGAAGCTCACAGTAGATGGAAGAGCTTTCTGCTATTAGTTTAATACTGAGCTGACTCACATTTGTGTTTTTAAGTGTTTTCTTATATATAATACACAAAATGGGCTCTGGAGTGGAATACTTTATTTTTCAGCTTTTCTGGTTTTCCAGAATCTGAAATGCTTTAATGTTTATGTTATTCATTAATTATTGTCTTGATCATTTCCAGATCAGGTCATCAAGGGGAATACTCTGCTATGTATTCAAGGCAATACCACTATTGAATAGAACATCATAGGTTTTACTCAGCACGATGTGATAAATCCATTGACAGCAATTATTGATGAAAGATATTCTTGTTGATGATATACTTATCATAGGAATAGAACATCATAGGTTTTACTCAGCACGATGTGATAAATCCATTGACAGCAATTATTGATGAAAGATATTCTTGTAGATGATATACTTATCATAGGACAAAGAGAGAGTCCCAGAAATGTCCTCTTTCATCCCATGTGTGTGTCTTTGTACATCTCTCTCAGGACACATACAGAATTTTAAAACTGAATTATGACGATAATTCAGTGAAATCACTTGCCAGATACATTGCAGAGGCATTAAAGATACGCGCAGAAGTTATTATCAACTAGAACTTATGATGATCAAATGAAAAAATGAATGCTACAGGAAGTAGTGAAATATTTTGGTTATCGTATCTACATATCTACTTCTATGAATAATATTAAACTGGATGGTCGAGATACTGGCCTATTTTGCTTGTGTTTCAAACTTTCAATTGATTGTTGTTTCTTTTATGTTGTTGCTTTCGTTTTCGATATGATTATTTTGTGCTGTACCCCCCATGTCACTAAGGCTGTATAGCTAATGACATTAAACATGTTCAGTGTTCTCTCTCTCTCTCTCTCTCTCTCTCTCTCTCTCTCTCTCTCTCTCTCTCTCTCTCTCTCTCTCTCTCTCTCCTCTCTCTCTCTCTCTCTCTCTCTCACCTGCACATATAGTAAACTTAATAAAGTTAACAGTGATGATAAGAAGTGAAAGAAAGAATATCAAACATCAAGGGACAGTTTTGCTTATAGGATTTTCTTTTACATTATCATGCTAAATCTGTTATCACACTGTCCTTTCTCATTATAGTCTGACTGTTAGTTAAAAAATGATTCCAAAGTGGAATTTTGTCCAAAGTAAAGGTTAGTTCAACACCAGAATATCAACAAGGTGTTGGTTCTGGACTGAAGCATCTGGTTCAAACAGGATTCAGCTCCTTTTTCCAGTTGAATTCTTATCAGTCAGATGTTGGGTAGCTGGTAATGGGTGAGTGACATTGCTAAAAATGTCAGACTGGATC
>CM031600.1:102286196-102308075 GCA_018398815.1 Conus ventricosus
CTACGGTCACATAGGACAACCAGGTATGACGAGGTTTTCTGTTCAAAGTCATGGCCTCTGTGCAGACTTCAAGTTCTGTGGATGACACTGTCCACTGAAGTTCCATGATAGTGTGAATGCACAAACTGTTATTAGCAAGCAAGCACGTTAAATCCCACTGTATCCTTGGAAGAAGATACAAGGTCATCATGTGCTGGTTGGATGGATGACGCACATGAAAAAGGAAAGAAAAAAAGAAAGAAAAAAAAAACGAAAAGAAAAAGAAAGAAAAAAAAGGCATATATTTTGGTGCTGTGTTTTGACATTATCCTTGGAGATGGGATGTGATCACCTTTATGATAAGAGTGAAATTGGTCCAATGCACAGAAATGTCGCAAATGATGAACCTTGACATTCCAGCCAAGGAATAAAGAAGTTACACCACAGAAATTAAGCATGAAGTGTAACTGAAGATGCTTCGCTTCAAGATTTGTTTCCATTTAAGCCATTGCAAGCACCTGTGAGAGAATGAATGACAGAGTACTTGTTGGCTTCTCCTGTAGGTGTTAATGATTTCTTTTGATCATTGGTGACCACCAGTTCCTACATTTGATCATCAGTCGTTAAATTCCTTGCCATAGATCAACAGACATAAGTGTCTATGTTGGAGAGAGATGCCATAGATCAACAGACAAAAGTGTCTATGTTGGAGAGAGATGCCATAGATCAACAGACATGAGTGTCTATGTTAGAGAGAGATGCCATAGATCAACAGACATAAGTGTCTATGTTGGAGAGAGATGCCATAGATCAACAGACAAAAGTGTCTATGTTGGAGAGAGATGCCATAGATCAACAGACATAAGTGTCTATGTTGGAGAGAGATGCCATAGATCAACAGACATAAGTGTCTATGTTGAAGAGAGATGCCATAGATCAACAGACATAAGTGTCTATGTTGGAGAGAGATGCCATAGATCAACAGACAAAAGTGTCTATGTTGGAGAGAGATGCCATAGATCAACAGACATAAGTGTCTATGTTGGAGAGAGATGCCATAGATCAACAGACATGAGTGTCTATGTTGGAGAGAGATGCCATAGATCAACAGACAAAAGTGTCTATGTTGGAGAGAGATGGCATAGATCAACAGACATGAGTGTCTATGTTGGAGAGAGATGCCATAGATCAACAGACAAAAGTGTCTATGTTGGAGAGAGATGCCATAGATCAACAGACATGAGTGTCTATGTTGGAGAGAGATGCCATAGATCAACAGACAAAAGTGTCTATGTTGGAGAGAGATGCCATAGATCAACAGACAAAAGTGTCTATGTTGGAGAGAGATGCCATAGATCAACAGACATGAGTGTCTATGTTGGAGAGAGATGCCATAGATCAACAGACATAAGTGTCTATGTTGGAGAGAGCATGCAGCCTCCTTCATTGAGAACACAATCACATGTGCAGATACGTAAGCACACATATATGTGCAGTAGGGGGTCTTCACTGTGGTGACATATATGTGCAGTGCTTCACTGTGGTGACATAATGTGCAGTGCTTCACTGTGGTGACATAATGTGCAGTGCTTCACTGTGGTGACATAATGTGCAGTGCTTCACTGGTGACATATATGTGCAGTGCTTCACTGTGGTGACATAATGTGCAGTGCTTCACTGTGGTGACATGTGTGTGCAGTGCTTCACTGGTGACATATATGTGCAGTGCTTCACTGTGGTGACATATATGTGCAGTAGGTGGTGCTTCACTGTGGTGACATACTCTTCTTTGGAAGGGCAGCTGAAATTTTACACAGAGAAATCCGTTGTGATATTGAAGTTGTACGTCAGTGTAATACAAACCAGTTTTTGTGTACGTGTGCTTTCTTCTTTATTCATAACATGTTAAGTTTTTTTTTTCCCTAAATATATTTTCAGGAAGTGTGAAATCAGCTACTGTGAAAACTGAAAATGGCAGATAAGCTTAAGTTTGCCTGTTCATTTAGTTTTCTTGTGCAATAAAGTTTCTTGTGCAACCAAGGTCCTTCATGTAGGCAGTGGAAACTGTGCTGGAATGTGAAGGGAAAGGATACTGTTAGCCAAGGTGAAAAATGTCAGGACTATGAACAGAGTTTGGAATGTGCGATGAACAATTAAGCAACTGTGTCCAGGCCCAGCGTGGAGACTCGCCCCCTGTTCCTGCCATCAGAACCCGCACAGAACCTGAACCGGTAATCCTCTCTTTCAAAACTGACTGTGCTTTAAGCTGTGTACTGTTCTATTTTGTTTTGTCTCTCTTAAGATTTGTTTTGCTTGTTTTATCTTGTTTAGTTTGATTCTGATTCGTTTTTTTTTATTGTCTGATTGTTCATATCAGATCTTTTCTAAGATTTTCTTGTTTTCTTATTTGTTTATTTATCAACTCTTTGAATTTTTTAGTCACTCTTATGTACAGCCCTGATGTGGCCCTCTGCGGTCGGCTGGGCTATAAGCAACATTATCTTATCTTATGCTTATAGACAAGATTCTCAGGAGTTGGTTTTGCATGATCACTCACTTTCTTTTCACCATCTTATTCATATTGAGCTCGCTATCAGCAAGCCTTTCTTAATTTTCAGATTAATAAAGACTATCATTAACCAGTAAAATTGTTACGACCTTCATCAAGAAATTAGTTCTTGCAGGATATTTTGCAATTCACTCAATCAAAGGTGTATTTTTTGGAGGATTGAATGTAATAGTTGTCCCTGATTTCAGGGGCTGTTGTGTATCCACATTTTCATCTTATGGGCCTTGTTTCTCATCAGTTGTCAAGGATTTGGGAGTAATGTCAGTAGGTTTTCAAGACAGAAGATTCTAGTTCTGTTCTGCTTTCATGTCGTTTTCTGAATAAGACCCCAAAAAAAAATGGTGTTCCATAAAGGAATGCCGCTCAGGAATCCAAAGCCCACAAATGAAATTTGCCTCCCCTTTATTTTTTTTTCCACTTTCAAGCACAGTAAAATGTAATATCATTTTTACAATTTATAATTTTTAACCAGGAGACCTGAACATTTTATGTACATCGAACCTACAAAATATTTTCAGAAATTTTATAAAGATTCGCCTGAGCATTTTTGTTATGTTGTATGCTCACATGTGCACACATTCACACACAAACTTACACACACACACACACACACACACACACACACACACACACACACACACACACACACAGGACGAAAAACGATACCCCTCTCTGTAGGGGAGGCCTGTGTGCAGGGTGAATATGATATAAAATCTGATCAACCTAGTATCTGCATACCCACATAATTATGTGTGATGAATAAAATGTACGCGAACCCCATTACCCAGTGACTGTGTGTGATCTTACATTGGAATATCTCCTCAATCTTTAACAACCCTTAAACTGGGGTCTTCTGTGGAAGAGAGTCTGGTCTGAAGGAAAACAGCTCCAAATGAAATAAATCTTTAGCAAGAGGGATTGTTCAGTGAGAAGTAAAGCGAATACAGACACAGAAAAATGTCCAGAGAGCATATCTTTGAAAGAGGGGAAAGCCTTCACTTGGGCCAGATGGATGAGGTTGTGTGGAGGGCTGGGTGATCACTGAGTTTTACTGTATTCATTCTTTTTCTGTGCTTTTTCTTTTCTTTTATTAATTTTGTTGTGGATGTTGTGCCTTGTTTCTGTTTTTTTTTAATTTTAAAGTCAGTCGGTTTGTTTCAGTCCACGTCTAAAGAAGATACTGCTGCTCCCGCCAGAGCTCAGAGTAAGTTCGCCTGTAATCTGTGCAGTATTTTATTAGCTTTTTTTTTCACTAGCAGTGCAGCAGAGGGAATGAGTGAGTAAGAGGGGATGTCTTTTTTTAGCTCTGCATCACCTGTACTGTCTCAGGGACCTGACACAAGCATTGCCCATTCCAACTCCTGTATACTCAGCCACATCCAGGTTCATCTCCTGTGCATGCACCAGCAGTCCCTAATGAGTTGCATTGATTCTCCATCAAGATGTCACTGATTCAGAGTCAGTTCAGTGGTGTTTGTTGAATCAGCCCAGTGGTGTTTGTTGAATCAGCCCAGTGGTGTTTGTTGAATCAGCCCAGTGGTGTTTGTTGAATTAGCCCAGTGGTGTTTGTTGAATCAGCCCAGTGGTGTTTGTTGAATCAGCCCAGTGGTGTTTGTTGAATCAGCCCAGTGGTGTTTGTTGAATTAGCCCAGTGGTGTTTGTTGAATTAGCCCAGTGGTGTTTGTTGAATCAGCCCAGTGGTGTTTGTTGAATCAGCCCAGTGGTGTTTGTTGAATTAGCCCAGTGGTGTTTGTTGAATCAGCCCAGTGGTGTTTGTTGAATCAGCCCAGTGGTGTTTGTTGAATTAGCCCAGTGGTGTTTGTTGAATCAGCCCAGTGGTGTTTGTTGAATCAGCCCAGTGGTGTTTGTTGAATTAGCCCAGTGGTGTTTGTTGAATCAGCCCAGTGGTGTTTGTTGAATCAGCCCAGTGGTGTTTGTTGAATTAGCCCAGTGGTGTTTGTTGAATTAGCCCAGTGGTGTTTGTTGAATCAGCCCAGTGGTGTTTGTTGAATCAGCCCAGTGGTGTTTGTTGAATCAGCCCAGTGGTGTTTGTTGAATTAGCCCAGTGGTGTTTGTTGAATTAGCCCAGTGGTGTTTGTTGAATTAGCCCAGTGGTGTTTGTTGAATTAGCCCAGTGGTGTTTGTTGAATTAGCCCAGTGGTGTTTGTTGAATCAGCCCAGTGGTGTTTGTTGAATCAGCCCAGTGGTGTTTGTTGAATCAGCCCAGTGGTGTTTGTTGAATTAGCCCAGCTTCAGGAAGTGTTTATTTTTGGAGAGGAACTGCAAGCAGCAGTCTTCATGAACTTGACAACGGGGAACTCTTTCATTCAAACTTGCCACAAGCATGAATAGGAAACTGAAACTAAGGTCACTATGAGAGTAAGGCACGAAGGGCTACAGAACAGAATGCATGTAATGTTATGATAATTGATGACGATGATGACTTTGATATCATGGAGTTTTGTCGAGGTCTAAGACAACACACTGTCAACCAGTTTCAATCCATGTCAGACTGAACTGAATATCCTGTCTCCATGCATTGTCGTTGCCTGTGTCTCAACACTGTGTGCGTAACTGTTCACATGCACATGCTTGAATGTGTGTATGTATGTGTGGGTGGGTATCTGTGAGGGGGAAGCAGGGAGAGGGGACAGAGGAAGGAACGGGAGGGGGAATAAGAAGTCTTAAAATGGAAATTAGAAGTTGATTGGTGTAGAAAGTGATGATTTGTGTTATTGTCCAAGTTTTTGTTTGTTTCTGCGTTTTTTCTTGTTTTGCAAACGGCTGGAGTGTGTTAGTCATGGCTTAAGCATGGGTACAAATCTTCATTACTCTCTTTAACCCTCTTGTATTTGTGGGAGCAGACAGGAGTGCTCAGACAGCGCGCTAGATTTCATACGTGAACAGACGGGAGTTGCTGGCTGCATGTGTATGGTACTCTTCCATCACGTGCTGACACCGCGAAAATGCTTGGACAACCACGAAAAGTTGTTGGGGATTTCCCACTACAGCCCAGTAATCTGGCACCACAATTTTTGGATGCTGGCACCACTTCCATTCACAGAGAAAGAGGGAAACTGCAAGCGGAGAGTTGTGAGTAAGACTGACCGATTTTCACAATGGTGTTGTCTGCTAACAACAGCAAGTTTGATGATACTCCTGATTATTCAGCGGAGGAGTGGGATCAAATTTTGCAAGAAGTAGAGAAGTATGAAAATGGAGAGTTAGGAGAAGGGAGTGATGTCGAAATTGGCACCGATGAAGGAGAGGAAAATGTTGAAAGTGACCCTGAGGACAACGTGCCACTTGCCGCTCTGCAAACCACATGGCGACCGGCTACACATCCTGCCAATGTGGCAGCATTCCAACAGCTGACAGGCCCTGCACACTCCCTGCTAAACACTGCCACCCCACTAGGTTATTTCTTTTTGTTTATACCTCTCACATTTTTTTCAACTAGCAGCAGAAGAAACCAACAGATATGCTCAACAAAGACAAGCAGCTAAGGGCACACCTGACTCCCAATGGTTCAACACAACACCTGATGAAATGTGGGCCTATGTCTCTGTTCTCATTATGATGGGGATTAGGCGTCTGCCACGTCTATGGTGCTACTGGTCAGACGATCGCTGCTTCAACGATCCCTGGATCAGCGAAGTTATGCACAAAACACGCTTCTTCAAAATTAACCAGTACTTCCATCTGCGTGACACATCTAACACACCTGCACGAAGTCATCTGGCTTACGACCCTCTGTACAAGGTGAGAGATTTCATCAACATGATTCTCCCTTTGTTCAGGACCAACTACCATCCAGGTCGTGAACTCAGCATTGATGAGGCAATGATTGGGTACAAGGGTCGGATATTTTTCAAGCAATACATGCCTGCGAAGCCAACCAGATGGGGCATCAAGGTGTGGGAGATGTGTGATGCAAACACAGGGTATTGTGTTCTTCTTGATGTTTACACTGGCCGTGCAAGTCGCAGAGACACCACCATCAGTCTCGGCACGAAGTAGTTGACACGCTGGCATCACCTTTCTACCATCAAAACAAGCACCTGTATTTTGATCGATTTTTTGTTAACCAGTGTCACCCTGATGACACACCTGTCTCAAAATGGGATGTATGCCAGTGCCACTGTCAACGTCAACCGCAAGGGCTTACCAGGGGAGGTCAAGACTGCCAAGTTGAAGAGAAGGGAGAATTACTGCAGGTGCAGAAAAGCTCGCTGATGGCCACTGTCTGCAAAGACACCTGTCAGATCTACCTGCTCAGCACCAACCAGCCGCCAGGTATGACGACAGTAGAGGACAAAGTCACGCCAACAGTCATCGCCAGCTACAACAAATACGTGGATGGCATTGACAGGTCGGACCAGTACCACGCCTACTACCCTGTCGGTCATCAAAACAAGAAATGGTGGCGCTACATTTTCCATTCTCTGGTCAACTTGTGTATTGTCCAGGCCTACCTCACCTGGGAGGCGTCACCCCATGATCCAATGCCCAAGACGACATACGACCACATGATGTTTCGCGCTGACATCGCGGAACAACTTCGTGCCAGATTCACCTCCAGGAAGCGCAGAGCTGGGCGTAGTAAAGCAGTGCCTGAACCCCCCATTTCCAAGGCCAGCACTGACCATCACAGAGTAGAAAAAAATCAAAGGCAGGGTGAGGTCTGTTGGCAGTGCATCAAAGGCAACTAAGGGACGACATGTAGAAACGTCATATATGTTCTTTAAGGGACGACATGTAGAAACGTCATATATGTTCTTTAAGGGACGACATGTAGAAACGTCATATATGTCTTTAAGGGACGACATGTAGAAACGTCATATATGTTCTTTAAGGGACGACATGTAGAAACGTCATATATGTTCTTTAAGGGACGACATGTAGAAACGTCATATATGTTCTTTAAGGGACGACATGTAGAAACGTCATATATGTTCTTTAAGGACGACATGTAGAAACGTCATATATGTTCTTTAAGGGACGACATGTAGAAACGTCATATATGTTCTTTAAGGGACGACATGTAGAAACGTCATATATGTTCTTTAAGGGACGACATGTAGAAACGTCATATATGATTCTTTAAGGGACGACATGTAGAAACGTCATATATGTTCTTTAAGGACGACATGTAGAAACGTCATATATGTTCTTTCTGCCGGGTGCCTCTCTGCTTTCATAAGAATGACTGTTTCCATGACTCCCATGTGCAGAATGTGGCTCAACAGTAGGGCAGTTTGCTAGTCTGTGTGTTTGTGTGTACGTGTATATATGCTTACCTGTAGTTTATGGTGACAGTGCTTCGATGACATTTGGCATGAACACTCTCATTATCCTCATTGTACAACTATCCCATTTGTGGTAAATACATATGGACATGTATAAATTGCTAAGAACAGTGACAGAAAACAATGTGGAACTGTGCTTAAAAACTGCTTACAGTAAATCTAAGTATGACAATTGACACTAGTTGGGGTGACAATTCTGTGGATTAACCCTTTGGGGGGACTGAACAGGCGGACAGAAGACTATCATCTTAGTAGGCCGCCGCTTTATTTTTACAACACTAATGTGCATGTGCATGGGATTACTGCATTTGGTGTGCTGTATTAGAATGTCACCATCGCATGTGACACATTAGGTGACATTTTGGTGACAGTGTGACACGACCTTTCACCTCGAGACACACAAGATTTTGCTCACACATAATAGAACAACCATGTGACCATACCATGCAGAATTTCATAGCTCTAGATGGTTTATTCTTGTGTGAAGCATGAACCATACACCCATTTTGAGCTAAAAATTCTCAAAAAATCTGTAAACTAGGAGGAATTTGGCCTCAGAGAATCTGGCTATAAAGGGTTAATACAGCATCCATACATCAGTTCCTTCATAGAATTGTCAACCAAAAGCAGTTCACTTACTCTCAGTTTATGATTTTAATGGTATTAGCATGCTCCATCCGCTACATATCCTTCACGTGAAATGAAAAAAGAGAAAGGGAAATCATTACAAAAATGTCTGACTGTAATGACACAGTGTGACTGGAATGTTTTGACCAGGTGCTGACGTGCTGAACCAGCTGGCGGCCATGAGGAAACAGTTGCAGAACGAACGCAGCGTGTAGAGAACAATGTTTGGAGAGTGAAAGAGTAAGTGTAGTGAAGGCGTTTTCTTTTCTTTTTAGGTGAATGGAACAGAAAAAAGTATATTACTTTTTTCAAAACACATCAGGTGATTGGACTGAGGTCAAGTTTCCACATTGTTGATGCTAGTGGTTAAACAAAAAGAACACCATTTTCTTAACTTAATCAAAGACAATTTGAATATGTAAATTTAAGCTGCTGCGTAACAGTTGAAAGTCTATTCTCAGGAAGATGAAACTTGAGAATTAATCAATCAATCGATTTATCATCATATCACAATATTGATTTAAACATGATCATTAAAGTAATGAAGTTGATTCGATTTTAATGAAAGACATGCTCATGTTTCAGAATGAACCTGATGTTTTGACGCCCCG
Organism: Conus ventricosus; assembly: GCA_018398815.1. NCBI lineage: Eukaryota > Metazoa > Mollusca > Gastropoda > Neogastropoda > Conidae > Conus > Conus ventricosus. The sequence continues at coordinate 102,295,292 of CM031600.1, forward strand.
CTTAGTGCAGAGACCCCCCACTGCTCCTGTTGTTGAGTATGAGCAGTCATCACATAGTACTGCTCCTGTTGTGTGAGTATGAGCAGCCATCCACATTGACTGGCCGTTGCCAGAAACTGGGGTCCCTGATTCTCCATAATTCCCCTCATCTCTAAACATCCCAAGTTGAATTGCTCCTGTCACCTAAACTCATCCCAAGTTGAACACTCCTGTCATCTCTAAACACGCCCTAAGCTGAAATCGCTCCTGTCATCTCTAAACACTGCCAAGTTGAATCGCTCCTGTCATCTCTAAAACCTCCCAAGCTGAATCGCTCCTGTCCTCCCTAAACACTCCCAAGCTGAATCGCTCCTGTCATCCTAAACGCTCCCAAGCTGAATCGCTCCTGTCATCTCTAAACAACTCCCAAGTTGAATCGCTCTGTCATCTCTAAACACTCCAATTGAAATCGCTCCTGTCATCTCTAAACACTCTTAAGCTGAATCGACTCCTGTCATCTCTAACTCTCCCAGCTGAATCGCTCCTGTCATCTCTAAACACTCCCAAGCTGAATCGCTCCTGTCAAAACTCTAAACACTCCCAAGCTGAATCACTCCTGTCATCTCTAAAACACCCCCAAGCTGAACCGCTCCTGTTATCTCTAAAAACTCCCAAGTTGAATCGCTCCTGTCACTCTAAACACTCCCAAGCTGAATCGCTTCTGTCATCTCTAAACGCTCCCAAGTTGAATCGCTCTGTACATCTCTAAACACTCTTAAGCTGAATCACTCCTGTCATCTATAAACACCCCAAGTTGAATCGCTCCTGTCATCTCTAAACACCCCAAGTTGAATCGCTCCTGTCATCTCTAAACACTCTTAAGCTGAAATCGCTCCTGTCATCTCTTAAACACTCCCAAGCTGAATCCGCTCCTGTTGTCCAGTTTCCGTTCTTTTTTTGTCCTTTGTCAAGTTTACTGGGTTTTTTGTTTTAACTTTCATTACTACAAAGCTTGTATCATTTGCTGAATATTCCATTTCCTTCTATAAGAAAAATTTTTATCTTAATCTTAATCTTATCTTCCATTTCCTTCCTGTTTACCCTTCCTGGGTTTACAGCTAAAGAAGCCTCCGCCTGGCTGCGTTAATAATGCAATAACTTCTGGCTGGTTTGCGAAATAAACACACAAGCTTGCTTGTTTTTCCCACGCCTATAAATTTCATGCAACAGTGGCTGTGAAACCTTGTTTGTTGGATGATTCACTGTCAGTATGATAGACGAATATGTTGTGATAGGTGCCATGAAAGGAGCTATTCCTTGTGGCTGTGAAACCTTGTTGTTGGATTGATGTCACTGTCAGAATGATAGACAATGTGTTTGATAGGTGCCATGTATGGAGCTATTCCTTGTGACCAGATTATGGAAAAAGGCAGAGCATGGATAAAAGGGCTTGGAGTTGTGCTTAGACTTGTTGGAAAAAGAAAAAACAAACGACAGAAAAGTGCATGAACATGAGAGCACTGCATGGTTCATAGTAAAACCGTAGATGATTGGGATTTCAGAAAAAAAAAGGTTTGATCAGTGCACGGAACCTAAGCCGACGTAAAAAAAAACAAAACACTTCCCCAACTAACCCCAATTAAACATATACACGTCACACAAGACGACAATAAAACAATTTTATTCCCGACACAACAATCAATGACCGGAATCTTCTATCTACTTCTCGTCTCAACCCCAGCCTGAAACACACGATTCTACGCCAAGGCCGCCACAACCAGTATTCAACCCCTTTTCCATCACGGTGTGCAGTGTTTCTCAAATCCGTAGATTACACAATGCATAATACACACATATTTTTTTTCCCAAAACCAATTCTCCAAAGGGACAAATAAAACAACAACCAAACTATACTAGCTTCACTTAACTATATTCATTTCAGCATATAATTCACTGCGCACATTCACCCCTTCAGTCATACCCTTTTTAACAACATCCATCCCCATGTATGCACATCCAAACCAATGTCTTCAGGTGTTCAATGTCACACACACACAAAAAAAACAAAAAAACAAAAAAAACCATGCCACACGCGACAACTTGACAGTCTCACGACGAACGACAGCGACATCACGGGACCAGACGAACCTGCCTGCCGAAGACGAGAAGACAACAGTAAACAACCGCTTTCACAACAGTGGAGTCACAGCAACGGTGATAACAGCGTGGGACACACTAACGCGACACAGACGACAGCGACCGCGACAGTGACCATTCACTGGCTTCCCATCAGTGGAGTCACAGCAACGGTGAAACGGCAGCGTGACACACTGACGGCGACACAGACACAGCGACCATGACAGTGACACACTGGCTTCCACAACCAGTGGAGTCACAGCACCGGCGATAAACGGCAGCGTGACACACTGACGGCGACACAGATGACAGTTGCACCAGCGACAATGACACACTGGCTTCCACACCAGTGGAGTCACAGCCACCGGCGATGAAACGGCAGCGTGACACACTGACGGCGACACAGATGACAGGCACCAGACTATGGCACCACAGTCAAGGTGACACCACACGGCCAGGCTGTACAGGCCCAGTCGCTGGAGGAAAAAAGCGAAGGGTTGTAGCAACCGGACGGGGTAAAGGCTGGGAAACCGTCCGGCACACGCAAGGGTGGAGAGCGGTCAGGAAGGGTACTTGCAGGCACTGCGACGATCACCCTGATCCGCCTGGTGTAACCGGGCCACAGATGGTGGAATGCGCCCTCACCTGCACTTGACATAGCTGTTACCCTCTAATCGTAGATATCCATAGGGTAAACCCTTAGTTCGCCCCTTCCCAGGATTCCTTTACGCACCCCATTCCTAATTGCTCTACAATAGAGTTACCTCTATAACCATCCCACGTTGTTATATCACAAAATTAATATTTCTCGTACACTACGGTATGCACAGAGCTACTCCCTACTACACCTTCCCACACCACATTCTCAGTCATGTTTAACAACCACAAATATCATGTCTCGATTCCAAGAAAACCAATGGGACGCAGGACGGTATATCCCCTTGCAATCACCCAAGGCCTTTAGCACACTCCCACAAAAACAATGTAGAACAAATCTTAAATCTATATTATTAGAATTAGGGTTGCCCACACCCTACAAAACCGCAACGCTTGACACCATATTTCTTCACACAACAACTACCCAATACTTATCCTTCTAATTAACATCCATGACACAGCACAATACATAACCTCTACAGCACCAATGCCAACACACCTTATCCATCTTCCCGAAAGCATTCCGTTCAAACCCCTGTCATAATAAGTAAAAACTCAATCCAAACATCATGATACGAACCAATGGTAACTATTTACATTTCCATTCAAAAACTTCAAAACCCAAATTCCTTCTTTCCTTTCCTTTTCCTTTGTTTGCACCTCTCACACAACCCACTGGTCACAAACCACCATCACACTTCCTCAGCTTGCTTTCTTTTTAATCACTTAATTTCCCCCCATTTTCTCCCTCTTCCTTTCCTTAAGAAAACTGAAATTGATTCAAAATATGACTCGTATTTTTACACTTTGTACAAGTCGACAGAAATATGCACAAGACAACGCCACCTTAACACTACACTCACGATCACCTTAACTAACTCCACAATACCTGCCACAACACAACGATGACAACAAAACTGCGGCATGCCACCCAGCACCTGAACCTCAGGTCCCAGCACACCGAAACACAAACTTGCACAGCCAAGAGCAACATGCTCACAGAGGGCCGCTCACCATGTCGACCGAAGTCGGGACCCACAGCACAAACGCTGGCACCAAGACAAAAGCCCAACTGCTCTTCACCAAGGACTTGACCGAAGTGATAGCCACCCGGCCCCACCAAACTTTAAAGCCTGATGACTCAGCACTCACCTCCTTGCTGAGTTCTGAAACTCTACAACACTGCACGTGCAACGGGACTCCACAACGACACAAAACAAGAGACGGAGCTAACCCCCTCATCTCTCCACCCTTATCCTTATCCCTGCCTGGCCTGGTAGCAAACGCACACCCAGTATATGAATGTAACATACAGGTATCCAACACCCCCACCATCCTTCCTAAACCCAACAACTAACCATATATGGCCCGTAAGCTACACCCCCATCGTGGAATGATGCCACGAATCGATACAGAGCCGTCGGCGCGTCTGTACGATTTCCCGCGCTGATACAGATCGTGACAATACCCCCCTGCCAAAGATTTTAACCACAAACTTGTTTTTAAATCAACAAATCACGACTACACACCGATCGAACTATATAATTGAGGTTTCTATTAACCCTCCTGCCAAGGTCTCGCATCGCTCGACTTGCTGAACCCCTATCGTGACACCCAACGAACCTTCCTCTCCAAACACACTCAGCATCCAAATCACCTCGATTCCTGTAACTACACCTGGAACCCGTCAATATCGGCTTAAGTAACAGCCGCGACATCTCTCGACCTGGTTGCCTGCACTGTGAACTGAAAGGGCTGAAGCTGCAATGCCCACCTAGTGGTCCTTCCACTGCAAACTTCATCCTCTCTAAAAAACTGAAGAGCGAGTTGGTCTGTCTGTACCACAAATGGTACCCCATACAAGTAGGACTGAAACTTCTGGATACCCCACACCATGGCCAAACACTCTTTCTCCACGGTGGGGTAGTTCAGTTCCGCCTGGTTCAGTTTCCATTTCCGACATCTTCTCCACCTCATCTGGGCCCAGTGCGTCCCACTCCAGGGACCCCGCCGACCCTGTGCTGTACTGGGTGGCGCTGCTGCAGTCCGAGCTGCCCCCTTGTCCACCTTCCTCTGACACCCAGACAAGATTGGCATAACGACAAATATCAGCGCACATTCCTGGCCAGTAAAAATTCCCGAACACCCGATCCTTGGTCTTTGCTGCTCCCAGTGACCAACATCGGAATGTCGTGCCCCAAGCCATCACGGACACCCGCAACTCACCGGGTACGCACACCTGGGTACGTTTTTCTCCCGTGGCCCTGATACCTCCTCATCAGCACTCCAGCCTTCCTGAAGTATTTGACCTGAACCATACTTGGTCTGGAAAACGGTGCCCTGCTGGCAAGCCTCTCTCGCCTTACAAGCGTGTCATCCCTGTCCTGCAACTGGGTCAACTTCTCTGTGTGTACATCCAGCACCGTCTCCTTCACCGGTAGAGGAAGCACCCCTTGCTGTTCCTTCTTCCTCTGGCCCTGGTCACTACAGCGCTGACCAGTGTGGGTCAGCATACACGGAACTCTCGTCCATCCCGAATCTCCTTCCTTCCTGGCAAAGTTCCCTATCAGCACCTCCTCCACGGGGCTGACCATAACTAACACCTCTATCCTGCCTTGGATAAATGGGGTGACAGCATCCACGACGGCCACTGGCAACAAACTCTGGCACTTAGACGAGACGCCAAGACCACCGGTACAGACTCTCCTGTGTAGGCACTCTCGAGACCAGCCTCTCAGCAACGACGGTATATATCCTGCTCCGGTGTCGCGTAATGCATTTGGCAGGAACCCCATTGACCGTAACCACACACCGAGGGTTGTACCCTTGGTTAGCACAAGGTCCACATAAGGTGGGCACTGCCTACCCGTGCTCTCCCTCCTACTCCAGACAGCGTGTAACCCACTGGGTCAGGACACCTCCTAGCGACATGCCGGCTTTCCTGCAATTGTAACACACCATCAGAGACCTCGGGTTTTGCGGCCTATTCCTCTCCCCTCCATTTCTTGACTGGCTGGGCGTACTGACCTGGCGGTGGGCTCCCTCCTTGACTTTCTTTGGTCCATCTGCTGGATTCTCTCCTCTGGACCGATCCGACTTAGCCTCCCTGCCCATGCGTTTGGCCTCAGCCAGCACAGTGGCTTCTCTAGCTACCTCATCTGCCGTCTGAGACATGTCCGCTTCACCTCTACCGTGAATTCTGGATTAAGGAGCTGGAAGAATTGCTCCTGTAGGATCAGATCCTTGACATCCTCCACATCGTTCTCATCCTTCCCTGCTGCTGTGCACCACAAGAAAACCAGCGCCTCATTTTCGCTAGCAGCTGACCAAAAGTCTCAGCAGCATCCTTCCTCACCGACCGAAACTTCTTCCTAATATGCCTCGGCGTCCAGCAAGCAAAGTGCTTAAACAGAGCGCTTTAACCGCCGTATAGGACCCTAATTCCTCCGCACTGAGTCCGCATGATCGCTTCCCTTTGCCTTCCCTCTTAGTACTGCGATCAACGAGTGGGGCCACGACGTCTGGGACCATTTGCACAGCTCAGCGACTCGCTCAAATGTTGCAATAAACGTATCCACATCGTCTCCATCACCCTAAAGGATCTAGGTGGACGTGCTTGGTCTCCTTAACCTCGATGAGACGCTCACGGTACGTGCCTCGCCTACAACCTGAAGCTCTCTCAAGGTAAACTCCCTCTTCCTGCCTCCCTTTCTTCCTGATCCAACCGCCTCTGTCGACTCCTCTCCTCCTCCTCCCTCTCCTTTTGCCTAGCTGCCTCCGCAACCTTCAGGTCCAAATCAAACTCTCGGGCCTCTCTCTCCTCCTTACCTTATGTTGCTGTCGAATTCCTCTTCCTCATTCTTCTGTTGCTGTCGAATTCTCGCCTCCTCACGGGCCATCCTCTCTTCCTCATCCTTCTGTTGCTGTCGAATTTTCTCTTCCTCATCCTTCTGTTGCTGTCGAATCTTCGCCTCCTCACGGGCCATCCTCTCTTCCTCATCCTTCTGTTGCTGTCGAATTTCTCTTCCTCATCCTCTGTTGCTGTCGAATCTTCGCCTCCTCACGGGCCATCCTCTCTTCCTCATCCTTCTGTTGCAGCCTAGCCATCTGCTGCTCAGTAGCCCTCTCTCTTGTTCAACTTTAACCGAGTCAGAAACAAACCGAGCCAGAGCATCCCCTGCCAGTCCCATTTCTGAACCTATCCTGCCAAACTGGCGATACAGCTCAGTCACATCCATGTCAGCCCCTCCTGATACAGTGCCCCTAGCGTTCTTCTCAGGCTTTGACTTCCCGAGCTGCCATGACGTCCTCTTGTTTGTACTGAGGGTTAGCCCTAGTAATGACGAGGGCAATGACGTACCGACCCTACCATCATCACGACACAATCCTACACCCTTAAGGCAATCGATCAACCTGACTCACCTCCGCTGGCTCCAACTCTTCAAAGTGGAACGTCCTCTCAAAGGTATGGGCAAAACTCCAACCTGCCACACCTGACACCTACACCTCACAGTAGATTCTAATCGCCCCACAACAGCGGATAACCAGGTGAACACTTGCCTACCGCTATCCATCCCCCGGAAAAAATGGTTACTCTTGCTAGTCACCACCCTTGATAACCGCCCAAACGCCGCACTAAATCTCTGACAAATTTTTTTTTCCTTTTTTTTTTTTTTTTTTTTTTTTTTTTTAAACCAACACTAAGCACCACTATCTAACCACACAGCACCATCACATTACTACCACATTAAGTGCCCTGTCCCTACGCCTGAAAACATCTTGCTAACAGGAAACACTAACGTACCTTCCCACTGTATAGGGTACGCGCCCTCAAACCTCCCACTAACTACCGAGCACACTACACGGACAGGACCAAGACACCCCCCTTCCGACCCTGCCTATACTACCTTCCACCTACCCAACACAACTCCCAGGTTACCCCGCATCTCACCATATTGTCACGGAACGCTAAGCCGGACGTAAAAAAAACAAAACCTTCCCACAACTAACCCATTAAAACATATAACACGTCACACAAGAACTGACAATAAAACAATTTTATTCCCGACACAACAATCAATGACCGGAATCTTCTATCTACTCGTCTCAGACCCCAGCCTGAAACACACGATCCTACGGCCAAGGCCGCCACAACCAGTTATTCAACCCATTTTCCAGTCACGGTGTGCAGTGTTTCTCAGATCCGTAGATTACACATAGCATAATACACATCTTTTTTTTCCCAAAACCAATTCTCCAAAAGGGACAAAATAAACAACAACCAAACTATACTAGCTTCACTTAACTATATTCATTTCAGCATATAATTCACTGCGCACATTCACCCCTTCAGTCATACCCTTTTTAATCAACATCCATCCCTCATGTATGCACATCCAAACCCAATGTCTTCAGGTGTTTCAATGTCACACACACACAAAAAAAACAAAAAAAACAAAAAAAAAACCAAGCCACACAGACACGACAACGTTGACAGTCCTCACGACGACGACAGCGACAGTCACGGTGACCAGACGAACCCTGCCTGCCGAAGACGAGAAGACAACAGTAAACACACCGGCTTTCACAACATGGAGTCACAGCAACGGTGATAACAGCGGTGGTGACACACTAACGGCGACACAGACGACAGCGACCGGCGACAGTGACACACTGGCTTCCACATCAGTGGAGTCACAGCAACGGTGATAACGGCAGCGGTGACACACTGACGGCGACACAGACGACAGCGACCAGTGACAGTGACACACTGGCTTCCACACCAGTGGAGTCACAGCACCGCGATAACGGCAGCGGTGGACACACTGACGGCGACACAGATGACAGTGGCACCAGCGACAATGACACACTGGCTTCCACACCAGTGGAGTCACAGCACCGGCGATAACGGCAGCGTGACACACTGACGGCGACACAGATGACAGTGGCACCAGCTATGGCACCAGCAGCAAAGTGACACCAGCAACGGCCAGGCTGTACAGCCCAGTCGGCTGGGAGGAAAAAAAGCGAAGGGTTGTAGCACGGACGGGGTAAAGGCAGGGACAACCGTGCCGGCACAACGCAGGTGTGGGAGCGGCAGGAAGGGTACTTGCAGGCACCTGCGACGATCACCCTGATCCGCCTGGTGTAACCGGGCCACAGGATGGTGGGAATGCGCCCTCACCTGCACTTGACATAGCTGTTACCCTCTAATCGTAGATATGCTTAGGGTAACCCCATAGTTCGCCCCTTCCCAGGATTTCCTTACGCACCCCATTCCTAATTGCTCTACAATAGAGTTAACCTCTATAACCATCCCACGTTGTTTATATCACAAAATTATATTTCCTCGTACACTACGGTATGCACAGAGCTACTCCATACTACACCTTCCCACACCACACATTCTCGTCATGTTGTAACAACCACAAATATCATGTCTCGATTCCAAAGAAAACAATGGGACAGGACGGGTATATCCCCTTGGCAATCACCCAAGCCTTAGCACACTCCCACAAAAACATGTAGGAACAAATCTTAAATCTATATATTGAATTAGGGTGCCCACACCCTACAAAACCGCACGGCTTGACACCATTACTTCTTCACACAACTACCCAATACTTATCCTTTCTAATTAACATCCATGACACAGCACAATCATAACCTCTACAGCACCCAATGGCCAACACACCTTATCCATGCTTCCCAAAGCATTCCGTCAAACCCCCTGTCATGAATAAGTAAAAACTCAATCCAAACATCATGATCGAACCAATGGTAACTATTTACATTTCCATTCAAAACTTCACAACCAAATTTCCTTCTTTCCTTTTCCTTTTCCTTGTTTGCACCTCTCAACACAACCCACTGGTCACAAACCACCATCACACTTCCTCAGCTTGCTTCGTTTTTAAATCACTTATTTTCCCCCCATTTTCTCCCTCTTCCTTTTCCTTAAGAAAACTGGAAATTGATTCAAAATATGAGCTCGTATTATTTACACGTTTGTACAAGTCGACAGAAATATGCACAAGACAACGCCATCCTTAACACTACACTACGATCACCTTAACTAACTCCACATACCTGCCACAACACAGAACGATGACCAACAAACGCGCTGGGCCACCCCAGCACCTGAACCTCAGGGTCGCAGCACACCGAAACACAGATGACTTGCAACAGCCAAGAGCAACATGCTCACGAGGGCCGCTCACCATGTCGACCGAGTCGGGACCCACAGCACAAACGCTGGCACCAAGACAAAAGCCACAACTGCTCTTCACCAAGGACTTGACCGAAGTGATAGCCACCCGGCCCCCACCAAACTTTAAAGCCTGATGACTCAGCACTCACTCCTTGCTGGTTCTGAACTCTACAACACTGCACGTGCAACGGGACTCCACACGACACAAAACAAGAGATGGAAGGCTAACCCCCTCTCTCTCCACCCTTATCCTTTCCCTGCCTGTGCCTGGTAGCAAACGCACACCCAGTATATGAATGTAACATACAGGTATCCAAACCCCCACCATCCTTCCTAAACCCAACAACTACCATATTGGCCCGGTAAGCCTACACCCCCATCGTGGAATGATGCCACGAATCGATACAGAGCCGTCGGCGCGTCTGTACATTTCCGCGCTGATACAGATCGGTGACAATCAGTTAGGGATTTATTGATTGTAATTACTAGTTACTGAATATTTTTTGTGCATACTTGCAAGTACAAGTCTTTTCGTGTGAAAATTAAGGTATTTCAAATGATTTCTTTGGTGATGTTGTTAGCAGTACTTGTGTGAGATGTTGACTCCTCTATGCCTTTGACTTGGGACCAGGACTCAGTGTCTCATGTAGCTACCATCTAGCCAATGGCACATGAGACGTCATTTAAAGATTTTATTGTTTTGTCTACATCATCCGTAATATTTTCCTGACATATAAGAAGCCATTGAAAACTTGGTTTCAATTAATGGCAAGACACTTGCTATGGCTCACAATCTGTGACATGCTGAAGCTTAAGCCTCTTTGGAATGCAGCATTTTTGTTTCATGCACATGAAAGCTTCAGTCCAGGGTAACTCTACAGGTCATTTGCATGACAATTTATTTGCAGTTCTCTGTGAAGATGGAATAGGGGCTACTTTTCTTCCAGTATTGTTGTTTTGGGAAAAGGGTCAAAAAGTCGCACTTTCCCCATCAAAATGGTGGAGTAAAGGCTATATCACTTTTGAGATCAGTTGAACTTGTCATTGGTGAAGAACCCAACATTGAAGATGCTGCTACCACTAGGGGAACATAATCTTTATGGAAAAGTTTGTCTAGTTCTTCGCAATGCATCTGTTGATAAACAGTACTAGCAATTTTTTTTTCATTTTAGAGTTTAGTGACATCCATGTAAAAGATTACTTGAATTTTTAAGTGGTACTCAAATATATGTTTTGAAATCTTAAAATAAGCATAGTAGACTCTCAGTTCAGTATTGTTTTAATGCTTTTGTTATTTTGGGGTAAGTCTTCAATGTTCAAAAGCATCCAAAATACTCTATACTGAGGAAGCAACAAGTCTATTTTTAAAACGTCACCATTGCGTTAATTAATGAGCTTTGGATGGTTTCTTATAGGAGTGAGTTAAACTGTCATGAAAAACCAGCCGCCGTGGCGAAGTGGTTAGCGTCGCAGACTCCCGGCTGGGAGGTTGTGGGTTCAAATCCCATCAGAGTCATGTGGGTTTTTCTGCTCCGACCGGCTCCTACCCAGAGTTGAGTTTGCTGCGGACTCAGTTGGGAAGACTGGGACCACACAGTCGAGTTTCATCCACTTAATGGATGCGTTTCTGAGACTGTTGCTCAAATTTCCTGACCAACACTGCAGATGCCTGTATCTCTGGGGCCTGGTTGATGCCGGGATATATTATGAAAGGAAGCGCAGAGTACAGCCCTGTCATCTAGTCTCAGACCGAAATGGAAATCCGTAGCATCATCTTAATCATCCTCATTCTCATCAATCAGCATTAAAAAAAAAAAAGTCTCAAATCCTGTGGCCCTTCATGCCCTGCTTTCATGGTGACCTCAGTTTCGATGTCCTCTTCACGTCTGTGGCCTTGGTTTGGTTCCGTTGGGGTCACTGGTATCGGCGAGCCCATGGGGGCTGTCGTTGGACGGACGTGGTGGTGCCCTCCGGAGGGAGAGCTCACTCACGCCCGCTCCGCAACTAAGCAATTATTGTCATCAGTAGGGGCTTAGTAGGTGGTGTCCTGCGTATGTTAGATCAGAACAGGCGGGCCCCTGAACACCACTGAAGTGACTCGGCAGCAGTGCAGTGTCTCCTCCGGTGGGTTGCCTCTTAACGACTTGACATTGACTGCTCCCTGTGGATTGCCGGTGCCGGGGCTGCGGTGGGCCGACCAGCCTGTGGCTATGGACCTGGTGTCGGAATGAGCGGCGTGGGTGCACTGCCTCTGAAGTAGCACAAAGGTTGGGACAGCAAAAAAAAAAAAAAGCTGTCATGAAAACCTTTAAGTACAAACATTATCGTGCTCATTACTGTCCCCAGCTTCTCATGCCCCTAGAAGTGGGAGCCTATACTCGCCCCATCCCCACCCCCTTGGCCCCCTCCCCCTCACTCGCCCCCCTGTTCTCCCCCCCCCCCCCCCCCCACCCCACCCCCGACCCACCTCGCCCTATAGCCCCCCCCCTTTTTTTTTAACCCCCGCCCCCACATCCCCCTTCCACTTTCTTCTCTGCCCCACCCCAGTCTGCAACCATCCACGCCCACATCCTTTCCTCCACACGCTTTATCTTCCCCTGCTCTTATTCCACCTAATCCTCCCCCCCCCCCCCCCCTCCATCTCTACTACTTACTATCTCCATTACTTTTTGCTCATTACCTTTACCTTCCTAACCCCTAAACCCCTAGAATCCCTCCCCCCAACCTCTTTTTTCCCTCTCAAGAGACTTCTATGCCCTCCACCCTCTTTTCTTCCCCCCCCCCCCCCCCCCATATGTATAT
>CM031600.1:102308175-102321189 GCA_018398815.1 Conus ventricosus
AGCGCACAGACGAGACACACACCGCAAAGGATCTGTCAGCCGCACACGCAGCTGAGGCCCCGTGAGGTTTACTTCACAACTATACTCGACTCACTTCATTCTGACACTAAAACAGTACAACTACCGTTTCGCAGGCACCTCTTCCCGCCTAACACAGTAGAACGTGGATACACGGATTTCTTAGACTAGCTAGGCAATACGCCACAAGACACTAGCCTAAACTTCTCGATGAACAAATCACCCATACAAAAACCTATCTGGCCCAGACCCGCACCTCCTGCAGTCTTGCCAGCCAACCCGAAAAGAACTCACGATGACGCCGATTCGTGCGCAGACGTACTCTAATCCTGCCACCTGTTGAGAAAACTAGAGTGACCCCCCCTTGACAACGGAACCCACACACACACCCACACGGCCAGTGTCAGAAAACCGGCTGACTCGCTTCTCCTGGTGTAAAAATAGACTAAAGGCGTTGAGTAGGCCCAACCACAAACTAGTTTATCCCTACCAGTTTAAAAATAACCTTCTATTAAACTACCTCGGTCGCGCTGTAAAAACCCCAAAACTGTCACCAACACAGACTGACTGCTGATGACAGAGTGCGAACCGAATGCACGTAGCTCGTGACCGTGTGACCATGGTAACGATGACAGGACAGGAAGGCTCAGATCTGACAGTAAGTAGTGAAAAAAGATTTGAATGTATGTGCAATGAAGAGGAAGAAATCTATTTCTCAAATCCCTCAAATCATTCACATACATTCAAGAGCAAAAGCTCTCTCTCTTTCTTGGATTCCAATACATTCAATATTTACTGAAATGCAAATTCTTTCCCTTGAATTCCATGTAACATCCATTCCACACAACATACAATTATGATCATAATCATTATTGAGAGTATGTATAGAGCTCCTATCTTTGGTTACAGTCCAAGCTTACAGTACTTTACAATCCTTGCTCTCATTTACACAATGGGCTGCCTGCCTGAGTACAGCCAACACAACAGCTACCTGCCAGCACCAATCATTTGTTCCCAGTGTCATTCAGTCAAGTATTAGTTCCTCAGTTTTTCATTAATTCCTTTGACTTTTCATGGAAGATGCATGCTATGTGTATACATTTCATTCATGCCAACGGCCAAACTGGCCTTCTCTTCCAAGTTTGTAAGACTGAACTCTTGACTTTGATAATACCTCTCAATTCCACCTGAACGAATCTGTTGTATGCATGACAATCCAAGGCAACAAAGAGAGAAACATTAGTTGATCTGTTGGCTCTTTTCTCACTGTGCTGTGGCACTCCTGGGCGCATAATGCCATAGGTGACCATGACTGAAGGAGGCCTGCTAATACTACTGTCTTGTTATGACCACAAGCTGTGGCACTCCTGGGCGCATAATGCCATAGGTGACCATGACTGAAGGAGGCCTGCTAATACTACCGTCTTGTTATGACCACAAGCTGTGGCACTCCTGGGCGCATAATGCCATTGGTGACCATGACTGAAGGAGGCCTGCTAATACTACCGTCTTGTTATGACCACAAGCTGTGGCACTCCTGGGCGCATAATGCCATTGGTGACCATGACTGAAGGAGGCCTGCTAATACTACCGTCTTGTTATGACCACAACTTTATTCTTGCTACACCAATGCCCTGCAAACCACTCTATGCCAACCTGAAACCAGTCGAACAGTCATCGGGAGAATGTTTCAGGGCAGAACAAAAGACCTTGATCTCAACATTCTGAATAATGCTGAAATCCACAAAAGATTCATTTAAGTAATAAACACCAAAATCAACTTTCTTTTTTCTCCGAGGCACAACATCACCGATGATCTGTAGGCTACACATGATGTTAAAACAGTGGAAGAAAAATGAACAAGAAAAAACAATGTGTCTTTGTTAGCTTTTAAGAATCTTTGAGTTCCTCTAAATATAAAAATCTATGCTTAAGCAGAATGAATATGAATATCTGTATTCGACCTTTTCATCCATATATGCGTTTACGTATGTCTACACTCAGGCTTGCATTTATGGATCTGTATGTTTGAACAACATATACCTAACTGGTCTTACCATTCCAATTACAAAGACATTGCAGCCCCTCACTGATGACCTGATCTGTCTGCCCCATCTCCATCACAAGGATGTTACAGTCTGTCACTGATGACCTGATCTGTCTGCCCCATCTCCATCACAAGGATGTTAAGCCCCTCACTGATGACCTGATCTGTCTGCCCCATCTCTATCACAAGGATGTTACAGTCTGTCACTGATGACCTGATCTGTCTGCCCCATCTCCATCACAAGGATGTTACAAGCCCCTCACTGATGACCTGATCTGTCTGCCCCATCTCCATCACAAGGATGTTAAGCCCCTCACTGATGACCTGATCTGTCTGCCCACATCTCTATCACAAGGTTGTTACAGTCTGTCACTGATGACCTGATCTGTCTGCCCCATCTCTATCACAAGGATGTTACAGCCCCTCACTGATGACCTGATCTGTCTGCCCCATCTCTATCAGAAGGATGTTTACAGCCCCTCACTGATGACCTGATCTGTCTTGCCCATCTCCATCACAAGGATGTTACAGTCTGTCACTGATGACCTGATCTGTCTGCCCCATCTCTATCACAAGGATGTTACAGTCTGTCACTGATGACCTGATCTGTCTGACCCATCTCTATCACAAGGATGTTACAGTCTGTCTCTGATGACCTGATCTGTCTGCCCATCTCCATCACAAGGATGTTACTGGCCCTCACTAATGACCTGATCTGTCTGCCCCATCTCCATCACAAGGATGTTACAGAACCTCACTGATGATCTGATCTGTCTGCCCATCTCCATCACAAGGATGTGACAGCCCCTCTAATGACCTGATCTGTCTGCCCCATCCCCATCACAAGGATGTTACAGTCTGTCACTAATGACTGATCTGTCTGCCCCATCTCCATCACAAGGATGTTACAGCCCCTCACTGATGACCTGATCTGTCTGCCCCATCTCCATCACAAGGATGTTACAGCCCCTCACTAATGACATGATCTGTCTGTCCCATCTCCACACAAGGATGTTACAGTCTGTCACTAATGACCTGATCTGTCTGCCCCATCTCTATCACAAGGATGTTACAGCCCCTCACTGATGACCTGATCTGTCTGCCCATCTCTATCAGAAGGATGTTACAGCCCTCACTGATGACCTGATCTGTCTGCCCATCTCCATCACAAGGATGTTACAGTCTGTCACTGAGACCTGATCTGTCTGCCCCATCTCTATCACAAGGATGTTACAGTCTGTCACTGATGACCTGATCTGTCTGACCCATCTCTATCACAAGGATGTTACAGTCTGTCACTGATGACCTGATCTGTCTGCCCCATCTCCATCACAAGGATGTTACTGGCCCTCACTAATGACCTGATCTGTCTGCCCCATCTCCATCACAAGGATGTTACTGGCCCTCACTGATGACCTGATCTGTCTGCCCCATCTCCATCACAAGGATGTTACAGCCCCTCACTAATGACCTGATCTGTCTGCCCATCTCTATCACAAGGATGTTACAGCCCCTCACTGATGACCTGATCTGTCTGCCCCATCTCCATCACAAGGATGTTACAGCCCCTCACTGATGACTGATCTGTCTGCCCCATCTCCTTCACAAGGATGTTACAGCCCCTCACTGATGACCTGATCTGTCTGCCCCATCTCCATCACAAGGTGTTACAGTCTGTCACTGATGACCTGATCTGTCTGCCCCATCTCCATCACAAGGAGTTACAGCCCCTCACTGATGATCTGATCTGTCTGCCCCATCTCCATCACAAGGATGTACAGTCTGTCACTAATGACTGATCTGTCTGCCCCATCTCCATCACAAGGATGTTACAGTCTGTCACTGATGACCTGATCTGTCTGCCCCATCTCCATCACAAGGATGTTACAGCCCCTCACTGATGACCTGATCTGTCTGCCCCATCTCCATCACAAGGATGTTACAGTCTGTCACTGATGACCTGATCTGTCTGCCCCATCTCCATCACAAGGGTGTTACAGTCTGTCACTGATGACCTGATCTGTCTGCCCCATATCCATCACAAGGATGTTACAGTCTGTCACTGATGATCTGATCTGTCTGCCCCATCTCCATCACAAGGATGTTACAGTCTGTCACTGATGACCTGATCTGTCTGCCCCATCTCTATCACAAGGATTGTTACAGTCTGTCACTGATGACCTGATCTGTCTGCCCCATCTCCATCACAAGGACGTTACAGTCTGTCACTGATGACCTGATCTGTCTGCCCCATCTCCATCACAAGGATGTTACAGTCTGTCACTGCTGACCTGATCTGTCTGCCCCATCTCCATCACAAGGATGTTACAGTCTGTCACTTATGACCTGATCTGTCTGCCCCATCTCCATCACAAGGATGTTACTGTCTGTCACTGATGACCTGATCTGTCTGCCCCATCTCCATCACAAGGATGTTACAGCCCCTCACTGATGACCTGATCTGTCTGCCCCATCTCCATCACAAGGATGTTACAGCCCCTCACTAATGACCTGATCTGTCTGCCCATCTCCATCACAAGGATGTTACAGCCCCCTCACTGATGACCTGATCTGTCTGCCCATCTCTATCACAAGGATGTTACATCCCCTCACTGATGACTGATCTGTCTGCCCCATCTCTATCACAAGGATGTTACAGTCGTCACTGATGACCTGATCTGTCTGCCCCATCTCCATCACAAGGATGTTACAGCCCCTCACTAATGACTGATCTGTCTGCCCCATCTCCTTCACAAGGATGTTACTGGCCCTCACTGATGACCTGATCTGTCTGCCCCATCTCCATCATAAGGATGTTACAGTCTGTCACTGATGACCTGATCTGTCTGCCCCATCTCCATCACAAGGATGTTACAGCCCCTCACTGATGACCTGATCTGCCTGCCCCATCTCTATCACAAGGATGTTACAGCCCCTCACTGATGACCTGATCTGTCTGCCCCATCTCTATCACAAGGATGTTACTGGCCCTCACTGATGACCTGATCTGTCTGCCCCATCTCCATCACAAGGATGTTACAGTCTGTCACTGATGACCTGATCTGTCTGCCCCATCTCCATCACAAGGATGTTACAGCCCTCACTAATGACCTGATCTGTCTGCCCCATCTCCATCACATTGATGTTACTGGCCCTTACTGATGACCTGATCTGTCTGCCCCATCTCTATCACAAGGATGTTACAGCGTTCACTAATGACCTGATCTGTCTGCCCCATCTCTATCACAAGGATGTTACAGCCCCTCCCTGATGACCTGATCTGTCTGCCCATCTCTATCACAAGGATGTACAGCCCTCACTGATGACCGATCTGTCTGCCCATCTCCCTCACAAGGATGTTACAGGCCCTCACTGATGACCTGATCTGTCTGCCCATCTCCATCACAAGGATGTTACTGGCCCTCACTGATGACCTGATCTGTTGCCCCATCTCCATCATAAGGATGTTACTGGCCCTCACTGATGACCTAATCTGTCTGCCCCATCTCTATCACAAGGATGTTACATCCCATCACTGATGACCTGATCTGTCTGCCCCATCTCCATCACAAGGATGTTACAGTCTGTCACTGATGACCTGATCTGTCTGCCCCATCTCCATCACAAGGATGGTACAGTCTGTCACTGATGACTTGATCTGTCTGCCCCATCTCCATCACAAGGATGTTACAGCCCCTCACTAATGACCTGATCTGTCTGCCCCATCTCCATCACAAGGATGTTACAGTCTGTCACTGATGACCTGATCTGTCTGCCCCATCTCCATCACAAGGATGTTACAGCCCCTCACTGATGACCTGATCTGTCTGCCCCATCTCCATCACAAGGATGTTACAGCCCCTCACTGATGACCTGATCTGTCTGCCCCATCTCCATCACAAGGATGTTACAGTCTGTCACTGATGACCTGATCTGTCTGCCCCATCTGCATCACAAGGATGTTACAGCCCATCACTGATGACCTGATCTGTCTGCCCCATCTCCATCACAAGGATGTTACAGCCCCTCACTGATGACCTGATTCTGTCTGCCCATCTCTATCACAAGGATGTTACAGTCTGTCATGATGACCTGATCTGTCTGCCCCATCTCTATCACAAGGATGTTACAGGCCACACACTGATGACCTGATCTGTCTGCCCCATCTCCATCACAAGGATGTTACAGTCTGTCACTAATGACCTGATCTGTCTGCCCCATCTCTACAGAAGGATGTTATCAGCCCCTCACTGATGACCTGATCTGTCTGCCCCATCTCCATCACAAGGATGTTACAGTCTGTCACTGATGACCTGATCTGTCTGCCCCATCTCCATCACAAGGATGTTACAGCCCTCACTGATGACCTGATCTGTCTGCCCATATCCATCAGAAGGATGTTACAGCCCATCACTAATGACCTGATCGCCTGCCCCATCTCCATCACAAGGATGTTACATGGCCCTCACTGATGACCAGATCTGTCTGCCCCATCTTTATCACAAGGATGTTAACAGTCTGTCACTGATGACCTGATCTGTCTGCCCCATCTCCATCACAAGGATGTTACAGCCCCTCACTGATGACCTGATCTGTCTGCCCATCTTCATCACAAGGATGTTACAGTCTGTCACTAATGACCTGATCTGTCTGACCCATCTCTATCACAAGGATGTTACAGCCCCTCACTGATGACCTGATCTGTCTGCCCCATCTCTATCAGAAGGATGTTACAGTCTGTCACTGATGACTGATCCTGTCTGCCCATCTCCATCACAAGGATGTTACAGCCCCTCACTGATGACCTGATCTGTCTGCCCCATCTCTATCACAAGGATGTTACAGCCCCTCACTAATGACCTGATCTGTCTGCCCCATCTCCATCACAAGGATGTTACAGCCCCTCACTAATGACCTGATCTGTCTGCCCCATCTCCATCACAAGGATGTTACAGTCTGTCACTGATGACCTGATCTGTCTGCCCATCTCTATCACAGGATGTTACAGCCCCTCACTGATGACCTGATCTGTCTGCCCATCTCCATCACACGGATGATTACAGTCTGTCACTGATGACCTGATCTGTCTGCCCCTTCTGATCACATGGTATCACAATCAAACACTGATGACCTAATCCGTCTGCCCCATCAGATCACAGGATATCACAATCAAACACTGATGACCTGATCCGTCTGCCCGATCAGATCACGGATATCACAATCAAACACTGTGACCTGATCTGTCTGCCCCATCAGATCTAAGGATATCACAATCAAACACCGATGATCTGATCTTTCTGCCCCATCAGATCACAAAGTATCACAATCAAACACTGATGATCTGATCTGTCTGCCCCATCAGATCACAGGATATCACAATCAAACACTGATGACGTGATCTGTTTGCCCCATCAGATCACAAAAGTATCACAATCTGATGACCTGATCTGTTTGCCCCATCAGATCACAAGTATATCACAATCAAACGCTGATGACCTGATCTGTCTGCCCATCAGATCACAGGATATCACAATCAAACACTGATGACCTGATCTGCCGCCCCATCAGATCACAATGGATATCACAATCAAACACTGATGACCTGATCTGTCTGCCCCATCAGATCACAAAGGTATCACAATCAAACGCTGATGACCTGATCTGTTTGCCCCATCAGATCACAGGGATATCACAATCAAATGCTGATGACCTGATCTGTCTGCCCCATCAGATCACAGGGTATCACAATTGATGACCTGATCTGTCTGCCCCATCAGATCACAAAGGTATCACAATCTGATGACCTGATCTGTTTGCCCCATCAGATCACAAAGACATCACAATCAACACTGATGACCTGATCTGTCTGCCCCATCTCCATCACACGGATGTTACAGTCTGTCACTGATGACCTGATCTGTCTGCCCCTTCTGATCACATTGTATTCACAATCAAACACTGATGACCTAATCCGTCTGCCCATCAGATCACAGGATATCACAATCAAACACTGATGACCTGATCCGTCTGCCCGATCAGATCACAGGATATCACAATCAAACACTGATGACCTGATCTGTCTGCCCTATCAGATCACAGGGTTATCACAATCAAATCCTGATGACCTGATCTGTCTGCCCTATCAGATCACAGGGATATCACAATCAAACACTGATGACCTGATCTCTCTGCCCCATCAGATCACAAAGACATCACAATCAAACGCTGATGACATGATCTGCCTGCCCCATCAGATCACAGGGATATCACAATCAAACACTGATGACCTGATCTGTCTGCCCTATCAGATCACAGGGATATCACAATGAAATCCTGATGACCTGATCTGTCTGCCCCATCAGATCACAAGGGTATCACAATCAAACACTGATGACCTGATCTGTCTGCCCTATCAGATCACAGGAATGTCACAATCAAATGCTGATGACCTGATCTGTCTGCCCCATCAGATCGTAAGGATATCACAATCAAACACTGATGACCTGATCTGTCTCCCCTATCAGATCACAGGGATATCACAATCAAACGCTGATGACCTGATCTGTCTGCCCCATCAGATCACAAAGATATCACAATCTGATGACCTGATCTGTCTGCCCCATCAGATCACAAGGATATCACAATCAAACGCTGATGACCTGATCTGTCTGCCCCATCAGATCACAGGATATCACAATCAAATGCTGATGACCTGATCTGTCTGCCCCATCAGATCACAAGGATATCACAATCAAACACTGATGACCTGATCTGTCTGCCCCATCAGATCACAGGGTATCATAATCGAACGCTGATGAACTGATCTGCCTGCCCCATCTGATCGTAAGGATATCACAATCAAACACTGATGACCTGATCTGTCTGCCCCATCAGATCACATGGATATCACAATCAAACGCTGATGACCTGATCTGTCTGCCCCATCAGATCACAAAGATATCACAATCTGATGACCTGATCTGCTGCCCCATCAGATCACAGGGATATGACAATCAAACGCTGATGACCTGATCTGCCTGCCCCATCAGATCACAAGGATATCACAATCAACGCTGATGACCTGATCTGTCTGCCCCATCAGATCACAGGGATATGACAATCAAACGCTGATGACCTGATCTTCCTGCCCCATCAGATCACAAGGACATCACAATCAAACACTGATGATCTGATCTGTCTGCCCCATCAGATCACAAGGGTATCACAATCAAACGCTGAGGATCTGATCTGTCTGCCCCATCAGATCTAAGGATATCACAATCAAACGCTGATGACCTGATCTGCCTGCCCCATCAGATCACAAGGATATCACAATCAAACGCTGATGACCTGATCTGTCTGCCCCATCAGATCACAGGGATATGACAATCAAACGCTGATGACCTGATCTGTCTGCCCCATCAGATCACAAGGATATCACAATCAAACGATGACCTGATCTGTCTGCCCCATCAGATCACAAGGATATCACAATCAAACGCTGATGACCTGATCTGTCTGCCCCATCAGATCACAGGGATATCACAATCAAACGCTGATGACCTTATCTTCCTGCTCCATTCCTGTTTCAGTTTCATCAAGGTGGTGTCACGGCATGTGGAGTAGGCTATCTGTGCTACCCATCTGCTTAGTTTAGACACCACACTGAGCACACCACAGTTCCATCATGAGTGTCACAGTCTCTCGTTGATGCCCTGACCTGTCTGTACACTGATGAGCATACTTGTTAGTTAGAGGTTACATTTTTATTGTTTCTGTACTTTATGAGCATTGGTGTAAACTGGAAAAAAAAAACTGACAAGAAGAAAATCATAGTGTAGTAGGGGAACTCACTCTGTTCACGCAGACGCCTCAGGTTGTCCTCCTGCTGCCTCAACAGCGCCACCTGCTGGGCCTCCAGTGTGTCGCCCGTGGATGGCTGATCAGGAAACAGCCGCCGAAACTCTTTTCGGGAGTCCGAGTCATCTGATTGGGGAAAAAAACAAACTGCCGTGTTCATGTATACCATGCATGACTACTTACTACTTACTAGAGATACATGCAAACACAGTACATGTACACACTAATCCACACGACTATACACTTCTGCTAAGACACATCTACTGATTGTGAATCTTAAGCTGACCTCAGAGGTGCCAATCCCCTTCATTTCAAAGCACGAGGGAAAAGTGTTCATACAAAGTACTGTTTTGTCAGTAAACAAGCTATGATTCAAAAAGCAATCACTTTCTGTTCACAAACTATGATTCAGAAAGCTATCACTTTCTGTTCACAAACTATGATTCAGAAAGCTATCACTTTCTGCAAAAGTGAGGAAAAACAGTGATAGCCACCATCAAGTCCACTATAAAATATTTCAAAATCTGACTCACAAGCAGATCATCTGAGCATGTTTCACCAACTGTGTAGCTGTACCTACAGGTTTCCTTGAGAATAAACTAACAGACAAACTTGTGTCTATGTAAGTTCATGGAGTTGGTGACAGAGTCAGCAAATGCAAGTGACCTTGGAGTGCCATGGTCAGCCTGCCATGGTGCTGCACAGGCAGAAGTGAAAAGGAAAAACCTGTAGCCAATTTCAGGCCATTATACCTTCTCACTGGCTACTGATCGTTACAATGCAAATAACTGGCCAGTACCTGAGTGCATTTTTATAGATTTTACAATAATGGTACATGTATATAGTGCAAGTTATCAGTGATATTTGGGCACGAATATCAATATCACTGAATATTAAATATCTCCTGAAAGACCACAAGACCAACGACTTCGTTCGTGCCCAATAACATCATGGGCAGGCCCGCAGGAACCCCTCCTAGCGCTTGTGAAAAGGAGGAAGTTGACATGGTTTGATCACGTCACTCGCCACAACAGCCTACCCAAGACAGTGCTGCAAGGAACATTGGAAGGTGGCGCAGAACGCGGACAACCAGCAAAGAACTGGATGGATAACATCAAAGAGTGGACCCGAATGGACAGCCCCTCCCTGATCAGAGCGGCAGAAGACGGGACCTGGCTGGCGCTCTCTGGCCCGAAGACGTCCATCATTGTCTCCCCCATGACCATCCGGTCAAGGGAGAGAGTGAGAGTGAGAGTGTGATCAGTGATACATGCTTTGATTTGGCAAACATTCATGGGCGTTTCTTCCCTGCTAAATAGGGTGACAATAAATGTACAAAAACCAATAATAATAATAAACGATTATTTATGGTGCTTAATCTTACATCATAAGCCCTAAGCACTTACAAAAACATAAAAGGTTAAAGAAAACATAAATAAAGCCAATAAGAAGATGAATATTGCAATAAGTACCATGCATCTCCAAAACAAGGGTGCATAATGACCAAACACACACCGTCACACAGCAATGGACACAACAACATGCGTGCACACACACACACACACACACACACACACAACACACACACACACACACATGCGCACACACCCACAGAAGTTAACACAGTGAAAACATAAGGATTAATACCTGTGGATAGTGCATTCCTTTTCAATGTGACTAAACCACATACTCTGAATGAATGTTATTTACATGATAGGGAGAGTGAGTAATCTCACCTATCTTAAAATATTCACCTGCAACAAATGAGGTCAGAAATGTACCCAGTCCACACGCAGAAACATGTAACACTAAAAGTCAGACCTTTGAATTTCAGGGTACCCAGCCACACGCAGAAACATGTAACACTAAAAGTCAGACCTTTGAATTTGAGGGTACCCAGCCACACGCAGAAACATGTAACACTAAAAGTCAGACCTTTGAATTTCAGGGTACCCAACCACACGCAGAAACATGTAACACTAAAAGTCAGACCTTTGAATTTCAGGGTACCCATCCACACGCAGAAACATGTAACACTAAAAGTCAGACCTTTGAATTTGAGGGAACTGAAGTCTTCCACAGCCTGTGTGCTGGGCCGTTCAGCCCGTTCAGCAGGGGCTCGATGCACAGGTGCCGCAGTACGGTTCCGTGCTGTTTCAAACACGTCAATCTCTGGTCCTGATAGATCACAAGTAATAAACAAAAATGTTTTATAAGACTCAAACAAGTAAAACGCGGGAGAACGCCGTTGTAAAAAAGCAAATTTTCGCTTTATTACAAACCTTCTTCAGGCTAAAAGGTTGGCCAACTGAACACGCATACACACACACACACATCCCAAATCCCTGTCACATAAAACAGAAGCTGAATTAAGTTCAAAGAGAATTAAAATCACTTGCACGAACATATCGTTGGAGAGGCAGTGGAAAACATGTCAGTGTGCTCACACACACACACCACACTCCCCCCCCACACACACACTCATACACACACACGCACGCATGCACGCAACACATACATACACACACACACACACAAAACTCACACACACACACACACACACACACTCACACACACACACACACACACACACACACACACACACACACACACACACCCTGCATCAACCCGGGCGATTTTTCCCCATATACCCAGCATCAAATACATTCATCGCCACACACACACCACACAATACCCGCACATATACACTGCATCAACCTTGGAGATCTTTCACACATACCCAACATCAAACATATTCATTCCCACAACCCACACGCACACGCACACAAAACCCACACCACACACACACAGATACACTCGCACGGACAAGTATGTGCTTGAGCGCATGCGGATAAGCACACCCATATACTATGTAAGCATAGTGCGCATGGGGGTGAAAGAGAGAGAGAAAAGAGAGAGAGAAAGGAGGAGGGAGAGAGAAAGAGGTGAGAAGAAAGAGAGAGAGGGGAAAGTGGAGAAGAGAGAGACAGTGAGAAATAAAGGGAGAGAGGGAGCAAGAGGGGGGAGAGAGAGAAAGAGAGAGGAGAGAGAGAAGAGAGAGAAAAATGGGCTTGGGGGGAAGGGAGAGA
>CM031600.1:102322189-102364689 GCA_018398815.1 Conus ventricosus
TCGTTCTACACCAAGAAGTCACTCCGACAGTGCCTTTGTTAGGTCAGTGAGCAACCAGTTGCATGCGCTTGACTGTTATCCTCCCCACCGCACACCCCCAAAAGCACGTTGTTCTGTGCTTTGATCTCTTTTTCTGTCTTTATTTTTTTTTTTTTTGCTGCTTGCGGTATTGTTTTGCTTTTACTATTCACTGTGCAGTTCTTTTTGCTTTATTAATGCCTCAACTGTGTTTGCCATGTATAATTTTTATCGCTAGTGTTTTTGTAATGACCCATTGGAACTTCCATCATCTTACACACTTTCACGCACACACACACACGCACACACGCGTCCACACACACGTCCACACACACACACACACACACACACACACAACACACACACACACACACACACACACACACACACACACAGGCACTAATTCACTCACTCTCACTCACAGATATACATCCCTTGGTCTCTCTTCAACCTCATACCCATGCCATGTCTCTCTCTACCCCCACATCCTCTATCCCCACTCCCTCCCCCCTCAAAAGAAATAGCAGCAAGATGAGAATTTTTGTGCATAGATTCGATTGTGTAAGAGTCGAGATTTATGTTAGATTACTGTTATCATAATGAAGGTAAAATTTGTCAAAGGCTTCCTGTTTTAGAACATCCATGCAAGTCCATGCATGCTACTTCTGCCTGTCCCCCAATCACCCTTTTTTCAAGTAGGTATTAAGATGGTATTCTAGTTAAAGATATCAAAGACAGTCCAGAAAAATACTGTTCTGTTAGCTGGCTTTGTATAAGACAATTCTCCTGTAGAAAGGATTACATTCTACAAATTATTTCTTTTATTATGCGCTTCTTAAGATTGAAAATAGTCTTGATAACTTTTGAATGTGAAGTCTTACCATTTAATAACTTTGCTTTGCTCTTGCTCTTACTTCTGCATTTCAAGTCATGGCTTTCCTGCATGCTTGTGTAAACTTGTATATAACAGCCCTGTGCATTGCAATTCATCTGTTCAGTTCTCATCCAACATTTACCATTCTTAATGCAGTTATTGCAAATTGGTTGACTGTTTCTTAGCGGGGAGAGAGAGAGAAGCTAACCGATGAAATTCTTTAACACTACGGTTTCTTTATTCATCATTTGATGATAAATTGCTGATAACAACAGTATTGATTATCCTTGCATTTTGCAGCAGAAGGATGGTGAGTATTTAGACTAGAAAGTAACAAAGGAGGAGAATGCATCTTTTGCGATATTTATGTATTAACAAAGGACGAGAATATGTCTGTAGTGTTATTCACATTGTGTGTTTTGTTTTATCACTTGTTAGTGTATCAGTGTTTTCATTGTAAAACTGACTGCCATGTTTGATCACCAGTGTGTTTTGAGAGGAAATGTAATGAGTGTATCACAAAGCCCAGCAGGAAGAAGTGGATGAGAGGACATGTAATCGGTGTATCACAAAGCCCAGCAGGAAGAAGTGGATGAGAGGACATGTAATGAGTGTATCACAAAGCCCAGCAGGAAGAAGTGGATGAGAGGACATGTAATGAGTGTATCACAAAGCCCAGCAGGAAGAAGTGGATGAGAGGACATGTAATGAGTGTATCACAAAGCCCAGCAGGAAGAAGTAGATGAGAGGACATGTAATGAGTGTATCACAAAGCCCAGCAGGAAGAAGTGGATGAGAGGACATGTAATGAGTGTATCACAAAACCTAGCAGGAAGAAGTAGATGAGAGGACATGTAATCTGTGTATCACAAAGCCCAGCAGGAAGAAGTGGATGAGAGGACATGCAATCTGTATATCACAAAGCCCAGCAGGAAGAAGTGGATGAGAGGACATGTAATCGTGTGTATCACAAAGCCCAGCAGGAAGATGAGAGGACATGTAATCAGTGCATCACAAAGCCCAACAGGAAGATGAGAGGACATGTAATCGGTGTATCACAAAGCCCAGCAGGAAGATGAGAGGACATGTAATCGGTGTATCACAAAGCCCAGAAGGAAGAAGTGGATGAGAGGACATGTAATCCGTGTATCACAAAGCCCAGCAGGAAGAAGTGGATGAGAGGACATGTAATGAGTGTATCACAAAGCCCAGCAGGAAGATGAGTGGACATGTAATTGGTGTATCACAAAGCCCAGAAGGAAGAAGTGGATGAGAGGACATGTAATCCGTGTATCACAAAGCCAGCAGGAAGAAGTAGATGAGAGGACATGTAATCGGTGTATCACAAAGCCCAGCAGGAAGAAGTAGATGAGATGACATGTAATGAGTGTATCACAGAGCCCAGCAGGAAGAAGTGGATGAGAGGACATGTAATGGATGTATCACAAAGCCCAGCAGGAAGAAGTGGATGAGAGGACATGTAATGAGTGTATCACAAAGCCCAACAGGAAGAAGTAGATGAGAGGACATGTAATCCATGTATCACAAAGCCCAGCAGGAAGAAATGGATGAGAGGACTGTAATCTGTGTATCACAAACCCCAGCAGGAAGTGGATGAGAGGACATGTAATGAGTGTATCACAAAGCCCAGCAGGAAGAAGTGAGGACATGTAATCCATGTATCACAAAGCCCAGCAGGAAGAAGTGGATGAGAGGACATGTAATGAGTGTATCACAAAGCCCAGTTGAGTTGAGATGGGCCAGTCAGATAAGATCATCAGCAAAAGACTGTAACAATCTTGTCATGGGATGGAGCAGACAGATCAGGTCACTGGTGAAAAATTTTTAACATCCTTTTGGTGGAATGGGGTAGACAGATCAGGTCATTGGTGAAAAATTGTAACATCCTTTTGGTGGAATGGGATAGACAGATCAGGCCATTGGTGAAAAATTGTAACATCCTTTTTGGGTGGAATGGGGTAGACAGATCAGGTCATTTGGTGAAAAATTGTAACATCCTTTTGGTGGAATGGGACAGACAGATCAGGTCATTGGTAAAAAATTGTAACATCTTTTTGGTGGAATGGGGCAGACAGATCAGGTCTTTGGTGAAAAACTGTAACATCCTTTTGGTGGAATGGGGCAGACAGATCAGGTCATTGGTGAAAAATTGTAACATCCTTTTGGTGGAATAGGGCAGACAGATCAGGTCATTGGTGAAAAACTGTAACATCCTTTTGGTGGAATGGGGCAGACAGATCAGGTCATTGGTGAAAAATTGTAACATCCTTTTGGGTGGAATGGGGCAGACAGATCAGGTCATTGGTGAAAAACTGTAACATCCTTTTGGTGGAATGGGGCAGACAGATCAGGTCATCAAGGAAAGAATGCCACATCTTTGTGATTGGACTAAGACAGGCAGACTGGACTGGAACTGTAACATCCTTGAGATGAGATTGGATGGGGGCAGACAACCATGTCATTAGTCACCACTGTTTTGGCATGGGACAGCAGCACTGTTGAGATGAACCCATGACCCAGTTTGATAACACCAGATCCACTGCTGGAGAGGATGCAGAATATTTTCCATATTCTGACAAATGGACTTGCACTGTTAAAAAACATGACCATGCTCAGTAGCTGCATTCAGTGGTAATGATAAAGATGCTTTTAGGGTACAGATGTCCACAAAGACAGCTTAGCGTGCACTAAAATGAAAAAGTGAATAAATGAATGAATGAAAAACAAACAATAAAGAGGTCCAAGGGTTAGTCCCAGAAAGTGGAAAAGTCTTGCAGAGAGCAAGGTACAAAGGCCCAGTCCTGGTCAGTGCCATTTAGAAGAAAAATTACCATGATGTACTCCCATTGAACTAGTAAGTTTTCAGAAACTGTTGAAAAGTTGACAGAGACATTGCACTGTAAAGAAAAATTGCCATGATATACTCCCATTGAACTAGTAAGTTTTCAGAAACTGATGAAAGATTGACAGAGATGTCACACTGTAAAGAAAAATTGCTGTGATATACTCCCATTGAACTAGTAAGTTTTTCAGAAACTGATGAAAGATTGACAGAGATGTCACACTGTAAAGAAAAATTCCATGATATTACTCCCATTGAACTAGTAAGTTTTCAAAAACTGTCGAAAAGTTGACAGAGACGTCACACTGTAAAGAAAAATTGCCATGATGTACTCCCATTGAACAAGTAAGTTTTCAGAAACTTTTGAAAAGTTGACAGAGACGTCACACTGTCTGAGATTGACAGGTAAAGTATTCCAGGGTACTGGGACAGCATTTGAAAATGCTCTGTACATTCAGTACATACATAAAGACTAAGCCATTCATCACTGACTTAGTAAAAGCATGTAAGTGTATGTACAAATGCTTTAAAAGAGGCAAAACCACAGATTAAGAATAGGTGATTTGTTTATCTTTTTTTTTATTTTGCCACCAACCTTATTATGTTTCTAAAAAAAAATGTGCAAAAGTGCGTGCGCACATACACACACACACACACACACTCTCACACACACACACACACACACACACACACACACACACACACACACACACACACACACACACACACACACACACTCACTCACTCACTCACACACACACACACACACACACACACACACACACACACACACACACACACACACACACACGCACACACACACACACTAGGTATGCACATTCACATTGATTTTTTTTTAAAGTATAAGGAAGAGGAAACATTTGCTAAAATACAAAGTAAAATTAAGTCATGTGTATGTTTCATACATCAGTTACAGGTGTTATAGGAGAGAATGAAGCTTAAAACAGTATTTCGATTTGAGCGTGGGCACTTGTGTTGCATATCTGCTGCTGTTTGTACTTACAAAAATCCATAGATTTGGTTTTGGTTCCCATGTCTTTAGCACTTACAAAAACCAATAAGCTAAGTATATGGCAGTGATGTGTCTATGAGTGTGCTGGTTGAGTTCACACAGTGATGTGTCTGTGAGTGTACTGGTTGAGTTCACACAGTGGGTGTCTATGAGTGTACTGGTTGTGTTCACACAGTGATATGTCTATGAGTGTGCTGGTTGTGTTCACACAGTGATGTGCCTGTGAGTCTGCTGGTTGTGTTCACACAGTGATGTGTCTATGAGTGTGCTGGTTGAGTTCACACAGTGGTGTGTCTATGAGTGTACTGGTTGTGTTCATACAGTGATGTGTCTATGAGTCTGCTGGTTGTGTTCATACAGTGATATGTCTATGAGTGTGCTGGTTGTGTTCACACAGTGATATGTCTATGAGTCTGCTGGTTGTGTTCACACAGTGATGTGTCTATGAGTGTGCTGGTTGTGTTCACACAGTGATGTGTCTATGAGTGTACTGGTTGAGTTCACACAGTGATGTGTCTGTGAGTCTGCTGGTTGTGTTCACACCAACTGCCTTTAACAGTGAAGTATTGTTTGCATGTGGTTTAGTAATAAACTTTGTATTCAACATACATTTTATGTGGTTTTAGATCTTTAACATAATGATAATATAAACTTGAAGGTTGTGGTTTGTTGGGGTTTTATTTGCTCTGTTTTGTTTTGTTTTGCATGAAATGATAATTGAAGCAAAAGAACAGTGTGAGAGGACCAGTGAGTTGTGATGACCAATGTATGATAATTGAAACAAAACTACAACAGTGTGAGAGGACCAGTGAGTTGTGATGACCAATGTATGATAATTGACACAAAACAGCAACAGAAGTTGTGATTACCAGTTTATGATAATTAAAACAAAACAACAACAGAAGTTGTGATTACCAGTTTATGATAATTGAAACAAAACAACAACAGAAGTTGTGATTACCAATTTATGATAATTGAAACAAAACAACAACAGAAGTTGTGATTACCAATTTATGATAATTGAAACAAAACAACAACAGAAGTTGTGATTACCAATTTATGATAATTGAAACAAAACAACAACAGAAGTTGTGATTACCAATTTATGATAATTGAAACAAAACAACAACAGAAGTTGTGATTACCAATTTATGATAATTGAAACAAAACAACAACAGAAGTTGTGATTACCAATTTATGATAATTGAAATGAAACAACAACAGAAGTTGTGATTACCAATTTATGATAATTGAAATGAAACTACAACAGAAGTTGTGATTACAAGTTTATGATAATTGAAACAAAACAACAACAGAAGTTGTGATTACCAATTTATGATAATTGAAACAAAACAACAGAAGTTGTGATTACCAGTTTATGATAATTGAAACAAAACAACAACAGAAGTTGTGATTACCAGTTTATGATTAACTGAAACAAAACAACAACAGAAGTTGTGATTACCAGTTTATGATAATTGAAACAAAACAACAACAGAAGTTGTGATTACCAGTTTATGATAATTGAAACAAAACAACAACAGTTGTGATTACCAGTTTATGATAATTGAAACAAAACAACAACAGAAGTTGTGATTACCAGTTTATGATAACTGAAACAAAACAACAACAGTATGAGAGGATCATGAGTTGTGATTTCCAGTTTTGTGCTAATCCAGGCATGCACAGCTGATATCTCTTGTGTGGATTAAAGAAAATGAATGTCATGCATGCTTAGCTTTGGAAAAACAATATCTGATGGTTCAAGTTACCCATTGTGGTACTGGTGAGTTTGATTTTAACGTGGTGACAGCCCTGATGTGGCCCTTTGCGGTCGCTGGGCTATAAGCAACATTATCTTATCTTATCTTACCCATTGTGGTTATCTGTTTTTTCTTGCTATGATTGAACACAGCTTTGTAAATTGAAAGAAAAGACATGGCTATGTTGAAGCTTTTTTTCACTATGCTTGGCCATAGTCGATTCTTCAACTTCATTTTAACACTGGCACAGGATGCTCTGGTATTCATACAGAAGGCAGACAGTTTGCACTCATATTCATACAGAAGGCAGACAGTTTGCACTCATATTCATACAGAAGGCAGACAGTTTGCACTCATATTCATACAGAAGTAGACAGTTTGCACTCATATTCATACAGAAGGTAGACAGTTTGCACTCATATTCATACAGAAGGCAGACAGTTTGCCGCTTAGGAACATCAAGGAGCCATACAGATTTACTGATTTGTTGATGCTGGTCAGATTGGGTCATTCCCATGATTGCATATTTTTGCTCAGTTGTTGTGAAACAAGATGGGCACAGTCCGTAAGTGTTTAATCTGCCTGAATTGTACTGCAGTAGATGTAGACAGTCATGACATGTTATTGCAGTAGATGTAGACAGTCATGGCATGTTATCAAGTCAAGTCAAGTAATACTTTATTATCTCAAAAAGAGAAATTATTATCAGGTGCAACACCATTATTACAAACATATTACATAAAAACATATCACAGAACACAAAAAGACAGGATTTCATTAAGAGGCCTACGAACAATAAAACACATTTAGATCACCATGGATAAGATATTTACATACTTTTAAACAGGGTCCTTAAAGAGCCTTTTAAAAGCAGGATCCCAGCATTACAAATGTTACAAATCAAATGCATTTTAAGACCCCCCTCCTCCCCCCCCCCCCCCCCCCCCCCCCCAACACACAACTACATATGCAAATATACATGCATGATACATGCGCGAATCTGCAACAGAACATACACACAGATGTGCGCGCATGCACATACAAACACACACACACACATCTGCACACAAGAAAGCACACACACACACACATAGATGTACATATGCACACATACACACACATATACATACATAATTATGCTGTTCAACTGCTCACAGTAAGAGAAATGTACAGAATCTACACAATTAAGAATTCAACAGATGGACTGACTGCGGAAGGAAAGATTTTTGAGCTCGTGTTTTAAACTTGAAGGTTCTAAATCTGCGTCCTGAAGGCAAAAGATCATAGTGTTGAGCTAAAACATGGCTGTCATCATTCGCAATCTGCCGTCCCTTTCTCTTCACTCGCTCCTCATACAGATCTTGCAAGCTTCTTTGTCTTTCACCCACAACTTTACTGCAAACATTCACAATATCACTCAGCTATGCTTATTCCTTACATTCAAACTTCCATACCAACACATGAAAGATCCAGTGAGAACCGATTCAATGCAGCACCGATAGTAAGTTTTAAGAACATTTGTGGAAACACCAATATTTTTCAATTTTTGCAAACAGAAGACTCTGGACTGACATTTTTTTAAAGACTGATTGAACGTTACCATTAAAAGAAAGCTTGTTATCCAAAACTGTACCCAGGTAGCGGTATTCATTCACCCCTTCGACAGTTTGGTCACCAATAACAAGCTGGGGTATTGCAGTGGGGGTTTTACGAAAATCAATAAGCATTTCTTTTGTTTTGACAACATTAAGGTGTAAATAATTTCTATTACACCAAGATGCAAACCTTTCAACTTCACTAAAATAAATAGAATCTGAGTTGGATAGATCTTCGATAGCAGAATCATCAGAATACTTTATGACAGGTGTTGTTATTGCAGTAGATGTAGACAGTCACAACATGTTATTGCAGTAGATGTAGACAGTCACAGCATGTTATTGCAGTAGATGTAGACAGTCACAGCATGTTATTGCAGTAGATGTTGACAGTCACAGCATGTTATTGCAGTAGATGTAGACAGTCACAGCATGTTATTGCTGAT
The DNA here is from genome assembly GCA_018398815.1 of Conus ventricosus. Lineage (NCBI taxonomy): Eukaryota > Metazoa > Mollusca > Gastropoda > Neogastropoda > Conidae > Conus > Conus ventricosus. Next base: position 102,330,782 of record CM031600.1, read on the forward strand.
ATACTTGTTTGCAGTACATGTGAACATTCTCAAATAACTTTTTGTGAAATCATGTTGCAGAAAATGTGGACAGTGTCCTAATTTGCTTGTTCAGTCATGTTACAACAGTTTATGGACAATGTTTAATTGTTTGTTCAGTCATGTTACAGCAGGTATGGACAATGTTTAATTGTTTGTTCAGTCATGTTACAACAGATATGGACAGTGTTTAATTGTTTGTACAGTCATGTTACAGCAGGTATGGACAATGTTTAATGTTTGTTCAGTCATGTTACAGCAGGTATGGACAATGTTTAATTGTTTGTTCAGTCATGTTACAGCAGATATGGACAGTGTTTAATTGTTTGTACAGTCATGTTACAGCAGGTATGGACAATGTTTAATTGTTTGTTCAGTCATGTTACAGCAGATATGGACAATGTTTAATTGTTTGTTCAGTCATGTTACAACAGACATGGACAGTGTTTATGTGTTCAGTTATGTTACAGCAGATGTTGACAGTGTTTAATTGTTTGTTCAGTCATGTTACAACAGATATGGACAGTGTTTAATTGTTTGTTCAGTCATGTTACAGCAGATATGGACAGTGTTTTAATTGTTTGTACAGTCATGTTACAGCAGGTATGGACAATGTTTAATTGTTTGTTCAGTCATGTTACAGCAGATATGGACAGTGTTTATGTGTTCAGTCATGTTACAACAGACATGGACAGTGTTTATTGTTCAGTTTGTTACAGCAGATGTTGACAGTGTTTAATTGTTTGTTCAGTCATGTTACAACAGATATGGACAGTGTTTAATTGTTTGTTCAGTCATGTTACAGCAGATATGGACAGTGTTTAATTGTTTGTACAGTCATGTTACAGCAGGTATGGACAATGTTTAATTGTTTGTTCAGTCATGTTACAGCAGATATGGACAGTGTTTATGTGTTCAGTCATGTTACAACAGACATGGACAGTGTTTATGTGTTTCAGTTATGTTACAGCAGATGTTGACAGTGTTTTAATTGTTTGTTCAGTCATGTTACAAACAGATATGGACAGTGTTTAATTGTTTGTTCAGTCATGTTACAGCAGATGTTGACAGTGTTTAATTGTTGTTCAGTCATGTTACAGCAGGTATGGACAATGTTTAATTGTTTGTTCAGTCATGTTACAACAGATATGGACAATGTTTAATTGTTTGTACAGTCATGTTACAGCAGGTATGGACAATGTTTAATTGTTTGTTCAGTCATGTTACAGCAGGTATGGACAGTGTTTAATTGTTTGTTCAGTCATGTTACAACACATATGGACAATGTTTAATTGTTTGTTCAGTCATGTTACAACAGATATTGACAGTGTTTAATTGTTTGTTCAGTCATGTTACAACAGATATTGACAGTGTTTAATTGTTTGTTTCAGTCATGTTACAGCAGGTATGGACAGTGTTTATTGTTTGTTCAGTCATGTTACAACAGATATGGACAATGTTTAATTGTTTGTTCAGTCATGTTACAACAGATATGGACAGTGTTTATGTGTTCAGTTATGTTACAACAGATATTGACAGTGTTTAATTGTTTGTTCAGTCATGTTACAACAGAAATGGACAGTGTTTATGTGTTCAGTCATGTTACAACAGATATGGACAGTGTTTAATTGTTTGTTCAGTCATGTTACAGCAGATATGACAGTGTTTATGTGTTCAGTCATGTTACAACAGATATTGACAGTGTTTAATTGTTTGTTCAGTCATGTTACAACAGATATGGACAGTGTTTAATTGTTTGTTCAGTCATGTTACAGCAGGTATGGACAGTGTTTAATTGTTTGTTCAGTCATGTTACAAACAGGTATGGACAATGTTTAATTGTTTGTTCAGTCATGTTACAACAGATATGGACAGTGTTTATGTGTTCAGTCATGTTACAACAGATATGGACAGTGTTTAATTGTTTGTTCAGTCATGTTACAGCAGGTATGGACAGTGTTTAATTGTTTGTTCAGTCATGTTACAACAGATATGGACAGTGTTTAATTGTTTGTTCAGTCATGTTACAGCAGGTATGGACAGTGTTTAATTGTTTGTTCAGTCCATGTTACAACAGGTATGGACAATGTTTAATTGTTTGTTCAGTCATGTTACAACAGATATGGACAGTGTTTATGTGTTCAGTCATGTTACAACAGATATGGACAGTGTTTAATTGTTTGTTCAGTCATGTTACAGCAGTATGGACAGTGTTTAATTGTTTGTCAGTCATGTTAACAGTAGATGCATACAGTGTTTTATTGTTTTTTCAGTCATGCTACATTAGATCTGGACAGGGTCTAATTGTTCAGTCATGTTGCAACAGATGTGGTTGGTGTTGAATTTGTTTTGTCATGTCACAACAGATGTGGTTGGTTTTGAATTTGTTTTGTCATGTCACAACAGATGTGGTTGGTGTTGAATTTGTTCAGTCATGTTACAACAGATGTGGTTGGTGTTGAATTATTTGTTCAGTCATGTTACAACAGATGTTGGCTGGTGTTGAATTATTTGTTCAGTCATGTCACAACAGATGTGGTTGGTGTTGAATTATTTGTTCAGTCATGTTACAACAGATGTGGCTGGTGTTGAATTATTTGTTCAGTCATGTTACAACAGATGTGGTTGGTGTTGAATTATTTGTTCAGTCATGTTACAACAGATGTGGTTGGTGTTGAATTATTTGTTCAGTCATGTTACAACAGATGTGGCTGGTGTTGAATTATTTGTTTTGTCATGTCACAACAGATGTGGTTGGTGTTGAATTATTTGTTCAGTCATGTTACAACAGCTATGGATAGGGTCTAATTGTTGGTTCAACCATGTAACAACAAATGTTAACAGTGTAGCATTGTTTGTTTAGTTATATTGGCAGTGTAAGTGAAGAGAGTTTCATTGTTCGTTAAATCCTGTTTCCTAGATGTGGGTAGGTTATATTGGCAGTGTAAATGAAGAGAGTTTCATTGTTTGTTAAATCCTGTTTCCATAGATGTGGGTAGCGTGAACCACTTTCCGGATGATTTTGATGACATTCCTACCAGTCGTCGAAATGATTCAGCCCGTGCACGGCGTCGTGACGGCGCGACTCCAGTCCAAGAGTATGTGACCAGTTTCCTTCTTTGTGTTTTTTTTTTCCTCCATCTGCTTTCAATTTACTGATTACATTTTCTTTACCTTTTTTTCCATCTTAGTCTGATTTAACAGTAAGACCTAAGTTCCAAGGCTACGCACTCTAGGTTATGACAAAACTAAAGGATGAAAATTCCAGCACATGGTTGCTGTTCAGTTCATCTTTCATTGTGTAAGTATCTGAGTCCTGTTAATTGATTATTAAGTCATTTGAGTGATAAATGCAATAGAAATATGCATTCTGTCAAACTAAACATGTCCTGTTATCCTAGTTAGAGATTATTGCTTACTGTTGTTCTCAGTTCATTGATATATCAGTCATTCGTTTTGTTTGTTAAGTATTTATATCCTTTACTTAACTTTTTCCTGGAGTCAGTGATTTGACTTGTCTTATGTTTCAGGTGGGCAGTAGGAGTTATGCTGATCCCTTTGGCTCCACCACCAGCCTGAACGTTGATCGTCTTTCCAAGAAGAATGAGGAGCGTCTGAAAAGACTGCGTGACTTGCAAGGTAAGTCCTCCAGTGAGTGATGGCGTTCCATGCATATTTTCTTCTGGCTGGCTGCCGTGGCAGTAACTCTTGTCTCAGATACAGCCCTGATGTGGCCCTTTGCGGTCGGCTGGGCTATAAGCAACATTATCTTATCTCACCAGTCTAGAATGGAGCTGCATAGTGTCATCATACTCATCAACATTAATTATCATTTTTTACTTCATAATGAAAGGTATGGTGCTTTAACCACTAGATGAATGGAAACAAACAAATTACAATGCAGAGACAGTGCGTTTTAAGCTCATGGTCTTCTGTAGGTGAGGTAAACCACAGAAATAAACAACTAAAAAACAGGCAACAAAGAAATTATGTAACATATTTCTTCTGCCCTGTTTATTTCTTGCATGTTTATCCCTAGTCAGTCTTGCTTGACGAAGACCAAGAGGTTGAAGCGCATTGCTTCTGTATTCTGAGTTGTTTGTGCCATCTCTTTTGTGGTTTACATAACTCCGCTTTTTGCCCCCTTACTTCAGCCCCCCCCCTCCCCAACCTCCATGTGCACCTGTTTCAAAGTTGCTTTCTTGTACTTACATTACAGGTCTAGTGAGTGAGGGGATAGTGTACCGGGCATGCATCTGCAGGTGGCACATTCTACATGTGGTATCAACAGCATTATCAACAGGCTTTCTGTAGAAACAGAAGGGTGGCACATTCTACATGTGGTATCAACAGCATTATTAACAGGCTTTCTGTAGAAACAGAAGGGTGGCACATTCTACATGTGGTATCAACAGCATTATTAACAGGCTTTCTGTAGAAAGAGAAGGGTGGCACATTCTACATGTGGTATCAACAGCATTATTAACAGGCTTTCTGTAGAAACAGAAGGATTTCCACGGAGACAACGGTCACTAAAGATCTCAACGTCCTCTCCTTATAATGAAGAGACTGCTGGGGAGTGTTTGAAGAACCACAGGCCCCTCGAAACATTGAGGAACAAAGAAAGCACTTCACCGAGTGATAAACTCCAAAGAAAGCACTAAATCGAGTGATGAACTCCTTGAAAGTGCTATACTACTTGAGGGATGCCTAGAAAGTGTTAAAGGATTGATAGACCCCCGGGTCATATTACAAGGATTGAGGGACTTCTGGAAAGTGTTAAATGATGGATAGACCCCTGGATCATGGTACAAGGATTGAAGGACTTCTGGAAAGTGTTAAATGATGGATAGACCCTGGTTCATGGTACAAGGATTGAGGGACTTCTGGAAAGTGTTAAATGATGGATAGACCCCTGGTTCATGTTACAAGGATTGAGGGACTTCTGGAAAGTGTTAAATGATGGATAGACCCCTGGTTCATGGTACAAGGATTGAGGGACTTCTGGAAAGTGTTAAAGGATGGATAGACCCGTGGGTCATGTTACAAGGATTGAGGGACTTCTGGAAAGTGTTAAACGATGGATAGACCCGTGGGTCATGTTACAAGGATTGAGGGACTTCTGGAAAGTGTTAAACGATGGATAGACCCGTGGGTCATGTTACAAGGATTGAGGGACTTCTGGAAAATGTTAAAGGATGGTTGAACTCGGAGAACTTGCCATGAGGACTGAGGGACTTCCAAAATGCAATTGTGAGATTCTTAAAAAGTGCAGCAGAGATTTTAAAAAACTCCTGGAATGTGCTGCATGGAGTGAGGGACTCTTGTAAGCGATTGAGAGACTCTTGAAATGTGCTACAAATATCGGGGAACTGCTGGAAAGCGCAAGAAGTTGTAAGGGACTCATTGAAAATGCCACAGCAATCAAAGGACTCACGGAGGGCATTCCATGTATCAGTTGAAGAATCTTGTTTCTGTGGCTGGTCACCCTCACTGGAGGTGGCAGGAGGAAGCCTCAGGCAAGGTGTCTATCAGGCAAGGTGTCTATCAGGCAAGGTGTCTATCAGGCAAGGTGTCCATCAGGCAAGAGAGCTGATGATCACAAGTTTGTGGCAGAGAAGGTGAGCTGTGCGATTCACACTCTTAACATCTCACTCTATGCAACCATGAACCACTGGCAAGGTGAGTCTGTCACACTCTTAACATCTCACTCTATGCAACCATGAACCACTGGCAAGGTGAGTCTGTCACACTCTTAACATCTCACTCTATGCAACCATGAACCACTGGCAAGGTGAGTCTGTCACACTCTTAACATCTCACTCTATGCAACCATGAACCGCTGACAAGTTGAGTCTGTCACCATGAACTGCTGGCAAGGGGAGTCTGTCACACTCTTAACATCTCACTCTATGCAACCATGAACCACTGGCAAGTTGAGTCTGTCACACTCTTAACATCTCACTCTATGCAACCATGAACCACTGGCAAGGTGAGTCTGTCACACTCATAACATCTCACTCTGTGCAACCATGAACCACTGGCAAGGTGAGTCTGTCACACTCTTAACATCTCACTCTATGCAACCATGAACCACTGGCAAGGTGAGTCTGTCATCTTCCAGGCCCTAAGGTCTGTTACTGTTTGAAATGCCCAGTACTGTTTCCCATCTGACCCAGTCTGTTGTGTACTTGCAGGCGATGACATGTCCTTGTATGATCCCGATGATGTCCTGGACCGCTTCATGTCCAAGCAGGCTCATAACAGGTGAGAAAGGACACAGGTCCCCTAGAAATGATGGACAGCAGGTAAAAATACATGGAAGTTCTCATACACTTGATGTTGTTATGGTACAAGACATGGACATCACTTAGAACTGATGTCATTAGTATGACATACACCAGATGAAAAAGCAAATTATGGAAACACTTAAGTAAATTTTGGTGAGTGATAAACAACAGTTAAGAAATCTTAAGAAGTCCTGTTGTAATGATGTCATTATAATAATCAATTGCATGTGGAAAAAAAACATGAAGTTGTTATGTAAAGTGTATTGATTTATTAACAGGAGAAAAGAAAAAACAAGTGGGAAAAATATGGAAGTAGAGCAGACATGAAGTCATGGCGATAATGCACAACAGATGAGAAGACATGGAGGTCTCACAGAAATGAGATCAAAGTGATAATGTACTGCAGATGAAAATACATCAACATGGAACTCGTACGTAAAACAAAAAATAAATAATAGCTGAGAAAATATGTCAGTTACATAGAAATAATGTCATTATGATCATGTATCATAGGTGAAGAAAAAAAAGGAATTCTTAAAGACAGAGGGTAGAAAATAAGATAGAAAATATGGAAATCATGTTGAAATGATGGCATTATAATTAGAATGGACAGGTGAGTAAACATGTGAGTGTCACATAAGTGACATGATATTGTACAACAGGTGGGGAAAACACAGAGTATCATGTAAATGATGTCATCATGATAATGTATAAAGGGGAAACAATATGGTTAAAGTGTATAAATGATAGAATAAAAATCATATACACTAGGCGACAAAAGCAGGAAGTCTCATATTAATGATGATGTTATGATGACATACAAAAGGTAGGAAAGGTTTTAGTCTCATTTGAATAATATGTCAATGTCACGACCGACACCTGGAGGTCTGCCCTGACAGGATCGGTTTAGATGGGAGTGAAGGGAGTGACTGAACTCACACGCCCCGCAAGAGACCACACAAGAAAGATTACGATACAACACCCCATTTATTCACACCAACACACACATAGTCACAAATAAGCATTCCAACGCACACAACATGCACAATCACAATCCAGCATTTCAACACACACGACGTACACGCAATCAAGCATTTCAACACACATGACATACCCATAGTCACAAACAAGCATTTCAACTCACACAATATAACTATAATCATAAATAAGCATTTTAAGCCCACATTCCCTTCCGTGCTTCATGTGGTTCCCCCACACCCCTGCCTCCCCAAAGTTCACTGTGAGCACCGAGTCGCATCAAGTGCCCCAAACCGGGTCGGTTCTTGAACGAAGGGTCTTTCAATGCCGACACCATTGACACACACACACCCGAATTGCACGACACATAGCGAACCACACTGGTGACACTGGCTGTGGGAAGTCCGAGGACCACGGAGAACGCGTCCCGTGGGACGAGGCGTTGTCGCTGAAGGTCCCGGACAGGGATCGGGATCCTCCAGCAAAGCCCTTGTGCTCCTCAACCAGTGCGCGGCCCCAACAGCGCAAGCTTCGGGTGAGTCCCCCGGGAAGAGGGGAACCGGAAGAAACTGGAAGGAAAGAAGGAAGGGTACTGGAACCCCGCAGTCAGTACAGTCTGGCATATGCTGTCAAATCCTAACAGCCCCTCGCATGATGGGCGAGGGGAGGTTCGCTGACTAAACTAACAGCATCAGCTCAACACAGACCTGAACATAACACAGTAAACAAACCAACCGAGGAACGTTCGCTAAAGGTCTCCTCACACGAAGCAGGTAAGAGATTACATTCACAGGCTAAACACATGAGTAACAAATGAAATTTTCATCCTTCCCTCACTCACGTTCAACATTTTCCTTTCTTAGGAACTGAACTAATACGGCAACCATTGCTTTATAACTGCCACCACATTTGCAAATAATTCAATGGCACAATTATCACCACATTTTATAGCAACATTTCAAAAGGAAACAATTCTCCAACCACGCATCCAAACGACTAATCATGCGTACGCACGCTCGCAAACATAAAACTCGTTCCCCTTGCACACACAAACAGACGGTGGCCGAAGAACACGAGTCCGGCAATTGTGACAGGGGCGGACGAGCGAGACCAAGCAAGTTCCAACTCTGAATCACCAGGTTCTCCCCCATCCCCACCGACTACCGCATCACCAGATGCATAAAAAGAATAAAGAATTTTGGATATAATTTTGACTGGCCAGGTTAAAGATTGAATTAACCAGAGAAAAGTGGTCTCAAACAATATTTCTTTTATAATTTTGAAAACCAAAAGAAATTGCGCAAAAGAGAAAAATTAGCCGGCTAACAAAAAACAACAACAACAAACAAACCACGAAACTGATGCTTACCAGCTACCCGTGGTTGACCCCAGTGGCGGGTCAAGCGACTCTCTACCCTCTGTCCCGGTCGAGAGGACAGCAGAGCAGATGCGGAAAAGAGATGACGTGATGTCCCTCCCCTACAGGCCGACTGTAGGAATGAAGGTACCGACCGTACCTTCGACGAAGTGGTGTAGAACCAGAACCGGAGCAGGCGCTCCCAGAGACATCTTCCGCTCGAGTGAAGAGAAAACCTGCCTAAACGATGGCAGCCGACATGTCACGCTACGTCACAGTGAGAATACCTCAAGCCTAAGAGGAATGAGGCACGTGCGGCAGGTAAAAAGACAGGTGAGAGGCCGATAGAGACAGCCAGCTCAAGCGAAAGGTACCAGCCACCCGTGAACCTGCAGGATGAATTGCACGGGCAGTGGAATTAGAGAGAGAGAGAGAGAAAGTAAACCTAACCTGAGCTGAACGACATTAAGGTGCAAACGCACCACAAGCCACATTAAGGGACGGACACACGACAACCACAACGACAATAAATAAATAAATAATTCCACCACCCTAGATGGGTCAATCGTCATAGGCCTCGTGACAAACTCGTGACAAACCCCCCTTCTAAAAGCATCTGTTTCTCTGAGATACAGTGCTCCTTTGAACCTTGACGCATGTGCAAAATCACAACAATGGGACCGAACCCAACACTCTGTGATCGACAGAGTACGATAAATCCAATACAACCGTTTCACGATAGAATTACACAGGGAGATACATAATACTACATTTATCAAACAACTAAGCAAACCTTCCAACAATAAAAGTAGCAATCCGAACCAGTGGTGATTCCCTGCCGTTAACATCACTGAAGTGAAAACTGTCACTACACCTGATACAGAGACAAAAGGGGATATAACCCTGGTTGAGGGGAAATGTCCCTCTGACTGATTTCTCCAATGTGCTGACTACGGAGCTCGGCTGAGATAGTCAGCATCCGTATTGCTGGAACCCTTGATATGGCGAAAAGTGAACGCATGACTCTGCAGTTCCACTGCCTAACTCATGAGTCGACGACTGACTGGCCGGATCCGGTCGTACTTCTTCTTGGGTACGCCCTGGAACTCTTGGCATAACCTGTGCAGGTGAACTGTCTGAGCTGAGGAGAGGTTTGTACCAAAGTAAACATCCTGCCACGACTCCTCCTCGACGAGAGGCACAGTGGGGATGTCCTGAGCCACCGACACGGCGTGCTCATCGCCACTCTCCACAACGACAGGGGTGAATCCTGCCTGGCACTGAGTTCGTCGCACGTATGCCTTCAGGAGGTTGGCATGATACAGGCGTTCCTTGCCTCGCACGCGAATCCTATAGTCCCAGTCACCCACCCGACTGCAGACTACGAAAGGGCCCTGCCAAGCAAGCTGCAACTTGTTCTTCTTTTGTGGAAGGAGAAGCAACACCTCATCACCTGGCTCAAACCACCGTTCAACACTGCGCCGGTCGTACAGAGCCTTGTACTTGGTTTTTGCCGACTGCAAATGTTGCTGAGCAAGCTGGCAAGTGTCAGCGATGCGGTTTGCGCAGATCGACCACATATCGACTCTCCTCCTTGACAGCAGGTTCCATATCGTCGTGAGTCCACATCTGCTTCAAGACGTTGGTGGGTCCTCGTACTGTTCTGCCATACAGGAGTTCAAACGGGGAAAAGCGCATGCTTTCCTGTGGAACCTCCCTGTAGGCGAACAGCACGGCAGGAATGAAACGATCCCACTCACGAGGTTGCTCTGCACACAGGCGACGCAACATCTGCTTCAATGTCCCATTAAAGCGCTCGACAAGGCCATTGGCCTGCGCATGATAGGGTGACGTTGTCTCCTTGTGAACATTGAGCAGAGTGTTCACTTCCTGCATGGTTTCGGACAGAAACTGGGTTCCCTGGTCCGAAAGGATCTTCTTGGGCACGCCAGTGCGCGTCCAAATCTGCCAGAGAGCTTCAGCAACAGTAGGGGCATCGATAGTCCTAAGCGGGACAGCCTCTGGGTACCGAGTCGCATAGTCCACCACTACCAAAATGTAGCGGTGACCGCGATCGGATGGTGGATTAATGGGTCCCACCAGGTCGACCCCAACTTTGCTGAATGGCTCCCCAACCAGTGGCACTGATCCCAGGGGAACACGCCTCAAGCGCCCCTTAGGCGTTGTCCGTTGGCAGACATCGCAACTGCGGCAGTACTGCCTGACCTGAGAATTCATCCCCGGCCAGAAGAAATCCTGTCTAACTCGCTCGAGAGTCCGCTTTGAGCCCATATGACCTGCCATGGAACAGATTCTCTCAAGCTTTGGGGAACGACTAGCTGCTTGGCCACCCTATCTGCCTGAGTGAAAACCCTAAAGAGGATCCCCTTGTAGAGCTTGAAGCTCACCTTGGCGTGTCGGGCAGACTGAGCCGGACGATCCACCAGTTGTCGCAGGCGTTGGACATCCAAGTCCCTGGCCTGAAGATGGACCATGGTAGCAGGATCAGCCCTAGCCAGAAGCTCGTCAGAGATCGGCTGTAGAACGGGACGCAATTCCTGCTCCTGCTTCTTGGCTTTGGCGCGCGTGGTAACTCCCACACACGCCTGTACGGGCAGATCCGTAGACACAGACTGACTGCGTCCGTCTGCGAAGGTGATAGTATTCCCTATGAGAAGGGAATACCAGACATGTTTACCTCCCGACCTCACCGGGAGATTCTCCCGAGTTCAGACGTTGTTATACGGTCTCCCGCTCGACTTCAAATCTCCCGATCGCGAAACGCGCTTTCTCCCGTTGTTCACCGAAACCACTTCGGCAGATTTCCGATCCAGAATTTTATCAACATACAGTTCACTGTCGGTGGCGCCCGGCCAAGTTACCTGTTCTCTCGCGCGTGTGCGGTGATGAGTTACGCGTCCGCCATAGTCGTCGCGGGCGGGAAGTTGATGCAGCTGAACGCTACCACTTCTGCGCAGTGAAAATGGCGGCGATTGAGAAGAAGCGTGCTCATGAAACTGATGAAAGCGGCGGCGACTCAGACTGTGATTCCCGTGTGATTGATGCGGTTAAGAAGAAGAAGAAGAAATATTTTCAAAAGTTCAAGCTGCAGTACCAGACAGACTTCCCGGACATTATATCATCAAGTAAAGGAGCAGAGTTCGCCTTCTGCACCAAGTGCAAACTTCACTTCAGTATCTCGCATGGCGGACAACACGACATAAAAAGGCATGTCAACTGTGAGTCTCATAAGTGTTGCACGCGCAGTTCCGGCCCACAGATTACGAACTTTTTTACGGCTGCCGTGACCAAAGACGACGCCAAAGGAAAGTTGGAAGATGACATCACAAAGGCAGAAGCAGCACTGTGTCGAGTGATAGGACATTGTAACATGCCTATGGCCACTGCAGACATGTTGACACGGTGTGTCAAATTCATGTTTCCAGACAGCAAGATTGCAGCAGGTAAGTCAGATTTTGGTCTGATAATGTATGATATGCCTTTATAATAAATAATGAGTGTTTGTTATTCTGTCCGGCTTAGTTCTCTCTCTCTCCCTCTGTCCCTCTCTCTCTCTCTTTCTGTCCCTCTATCTTCTCTCTCTCTCTCTTTCACTCTCTTTTTCTCTTTCTCTCCCTTTCTTTCACTCTCTCTCTCTCTCTTTCTCTCTGTGTCACACACACACACACACACACACACACACACACACACACACACACACACACACACACACACACGAACACACACATACACACGAACACACACACATTTTGGCATCGCCCTCTGTTCATTTTTTAAGTATTATATAGTATGGTTTGAATTTTTTTGCAATCTATTAATATGTTCTCAGAGAAAAAAGAGAAAAACTGAATAATAACTTTATATAATGTCATGACTTTTGTTGAATAAAAAAAAAAGTTTAATTAAAAAAAATTTAAGAGCAAGCAACTTCATAAAAATACATAAGGCTCTCTTTCTCTCTCCCTCTCTTCCTCCCCTTATTCCCCCCCCCCCTCTCTCTCTCTCTCTCTCTCTCTCTCTCTCTCTCTCTCTCTCATACACCAACTCAGACAGAGAATTTCTAGTAAGATTTTTTTAAAATTTCTGTTGCAGGAATGAAATGCGGCCGTAACAAAGCTACTGCAGTCATCAAAGCCTTAGCTCAAGACACCAAGCATTCTCTTCGGGCAAGAATGAAAAGGGGCCCCTTTACCATTTCAACCGACGGCTCAAACGACTCTGATTCCAAGCTGTACCCTATAGTGATCCGCTGTGTCAATGATTCTGGCCTTGTATGTTCAGAACTGCTCTCCATTCCTGTTTGTGATGGGCCTGCAACAGGGGAAAACATCTTCAAACTTCTCAACAAAGAGCTTATGGACAGCGAAGTTCCATGGGCCAATTGTTTGAGCCTAGGTTGCGACAATGCACCTGTGATGACGGGACACAAGAAAGGTGTGTACGCCTTCATCAAAGGAAAGCAGCCCGAAATCTTCTCTCAGGTTGTACGCTTCACATGGTCCACAATGGCGCCAAAGCTGCAGCTGCTCATCTACCCCCAGTAGCAACTGTATTGGTTGACATCTACTACTACCTTGATAAAGGGGACAGGAAAGAGCGTGTGAAGATTATACAAAGCCTATACGACGTTGAACAGAGGAAAATCCTGAAACACGTATGCACTCGATGGCTGAGTATTGGCAGATGCTTGGAGCGACTTCTGAACAACTGGGACCCATTGAAGGAATTTTTCCTGGACGAGAAAAATGCTCTGCCAAAGAATGCTTCTGGGGAGATCGAGAAGGGCTATGCTTCCACGAAAGTGGAAAGCATCTTTGACTTCATTCGAAGTCCCACAAACAAGCTCTTCTGCCTTTTCCTTCTCCATCAAATAAAAGTGTTTGATGCCTTCTTGGTCGGCTTTCAGTCAGAAAAACCGATGATTCAGAAACTGAGAAGAGGAATGCTTAAGCTGATGAGAAGTATTTTGACCAGGTTCGTTAAGCCCAACGCCATGTTGTACAAGTCTCCGGAAACTGTTGACTACAAACTGCCTGCCAACATCAAAGTCAACAGCGAACTTGTCATTGGAGAGGATGCTCGTCAGTTCCTCCAGGACAAAGAGGTTCATCATCTCCGAGACAAACGTGTGGAGGAGTTTTTCACAAGTGCAAAGAAGTACTTCGTCTCTTTAATGGACTACCTGAAGAAGTGGCTTCCAGTGAACGATCCTTTGCTTCTCCATGCTGAGGTGGCTGATGTTGGCCTACAAACAGAGTCAAAGCTGACAAGCCTGAAGTTTTTCCTGCAGAGATATCCATGTCTGCTGCCTGGGGGTGTCACAGCTGACACAGTCATTGAACAGTTCATCACATATCAGTGTACTGATATAAGGCAATGTGTGACTGAAGGGGATGCTGATGGGATTGATTCCACATGGAAGAAGATTGGGGAACTGGATGAAGGGCTTCTGTCAGAATTGTCTCTTGTGATGAGAGGTATCTTGACTATTCCTCATGGCAGCGCTCACTGTGAGCGTGTCTTCTCATGTGTCAAGAAGAACAGGACTAGCCAGCGGGCCTCCCTTTCAGATGTTACCCTGGAGAGTTTACTGGTGGTCAAATCAGATCCCAGGGAACCTGTCGAGGCTGTCAGGGACATGTCCTCTGAATCCGTGCGCAGGTTAAGAAGTGCTTACACGCAAAGTCTTAAGCACCACTAGACTAACCTAAAATGAAAAGACAGCTAGCCATGTACTGTATATTCATCATGCAGAACTATTTTTAATTTAGTGAAAAGTGCTATTTCCTCTCCCTGTGTGTAGTCACCATGCAGAACTGTATCTAGTTAGTGACAAACTGTGCTGGCTGCTCTCCCTGTGTGTAGGCATCATGCAGAGCTGTATGAAGTTAGTGACAAACTGTGCTGGCTGCTCTCCCTGTGTGTAGGCATCATGCAGAGCTGTATGAAGTTAGTGACAAACTGTGCTGGCTGCTCTCCCTGTGTGTAGGCATCATGCAGAACTGTATGAAGTTAGTGGAAAAGTGCTGGTTGCTCTCCTGTGTGGTGTAACTGAACAATAAAAAGTGCTGCCTGCAGAACTCTATGACAGAGTGACGTTTTCCTGTGTTTCTTCATCATGTTGAGCACACACACAACAAAGGGTAAGTGAGATATATATTCTAAAGCTGTCGCAGAAATGTGTTTTCCACAGTCATATTATATTTGTTATTGGTTTTAACGTGCGAGGGGAAATCTACTGTTTTGAGACCAAATCTACTGGTTTGCTACACCTAATCTACTGGTCAAGGGGATAGAGGGGTAAACAGGTCTGGAATACAGAGGTCGCTCCACCGCGATAGCCCACACTTCGCCACAGAAGTAGGGGTTGGAGATAGGAATGAGTACAGAAGGACGGGTGGAGGTAAAACCAGCCTCCAACCCGCACACATCATAACTGGCGCCCCGCTGAGCCTCAGGGGAAACCAAATCCTTATCGACAAAGAGCGTTGATGCTCCCGAATCCCTGATGGAGTCGACCAAGGAAGAACCAACAACAGACAGAAATACTGGGCACTCTGAATCACCAGAAGCTGGGATGGACCCCACGTTAGCCGAGGCACGAGGACGCTGGAAAGGACTAGCCCCATGACTACCGGCGGCTTTAGGGCAATCTTTCCTAATGTGGCCGGGACGACCACAAAGAAAACACAGTCGGGGTGCTGAGGTCCCCGATGAACTGCCTGCCTTGCTCGACCCGCTAGCCGTCGTCGGCGCCTTATTGCCACTAAATCCTGTGGGGGTCTTCCTGTCCGTATCTGGGCGATGCCCATACGCTCTACGGGCTTCAGCAAACACCTCAGCGGTCTGAATCGCAGCCGCGAAATCCTGAGGTGCTGTCTCGCCTATACGGATCCTCAACTCTGGGGACACAGTGTTGGTCAGCTGTTCGATGAGAATCAGATCCTCCAGCTCCAGCTTAGCTAACTGACGCCAGTACCCTAGCGTTTTACGCAGCCTATCTCCAAACTGCACGAAGGTCTCATCGTTATTCTTTTTCATGGACCTGAATTTCCTCCTGTACGTCTCTGGAGTAAGGTGGAAACGCTTACGCAGAGCCAACTGCATGTCTGCATAAGACGCGCCTTCATTTAGAGTGAGCACACACTCCCTTGCAGTACCCGATAATCCAGAAAAAAGGTGCATGGCCTTTCGTTCCTCAGACAATTGGTATGAACTAGCAACCTTGTCAAAATGCTCTAAGAACATGTCAATGTCCTCACTAGGTCTGAACTCTGGGAGCTTTAACTTTGGGCCTCTAACTCTATCACTTGCCTGGTGATTAACCCCCTGATTTACAGATGCGGGAGTCCGCGAAAGAAGTTGTTCCATCTCTTCCCTACGCAGATCTAACTCTTCCTGACGGAGGGCCTCCTGTCTGGCAGCCTCTTCCCTGCGCATAGCTTCCTGTCTAGCAGCCTCCTCTCTGCGCAGAGCCTCCATCCTATCTAGCTCTTCCCTACGCAGGGCTTCCTGCCTGGAAGTCTCCTCTCTGCGCAGAGCAGCCTCCTCCCTACGCAGATCTAACTCTTCCCGACGAAGGGCTTCCTGTCTGACAGCCTCTTCCTTACGGAGGGCCTCATCCTCTCGTCGCTGTCGCTCCAAAAACATCAGGACCGAGGCGATATCCTGAGCAGGATTCACCACTCCCGACACGGGAGGATGACCCGTTTGGCCCGTCCCTTGGGTCTCGACTTTCCCATGAGGAAAGTCTCCCGGGGCATACTCCTTACAAGGGGAAGCATGGAGAAGAGAGGGTTTTGGTTTCTGCGACTCAACAGAAGCCCACAGCTGCTTCGCTATACTCTGACGCTTCCGAGCGGAAGTGCCAGTCGGGGTCTCAACAGGAAGATCCCCTAGCGAAGAAGTAGTGAAAGTACTCGCTGGACTATCGGCTACAGCACTGGAATAAGTATAAGTCACTGTAGTCGAAGTGCTGGTACTAATAGTAGGGACTACACCCTGAAGACCCTTCTTCTTCGACGCACGCGTCGCCATACCACCAGCACCAGACGTTGCCATGACAACTATATCCTACGGTTCCCAAATAAGGGGAAAGACAATTCCACTAGAAAGAAACAAATACCGCTCGGATATGTCACGTCTCTTGGTGACTGACTGAGAAACAGCAAATAAATAAAAAAAAAACCGTCAACGTACAATGTCCAGGCTGCTCCCACTCTGGCAACACCGCGCTCCACAGCAAGAGCAACAGTGCCGTGGGGCTCACCGACAAAAATAAAATTAAAAAAATATGTCCAGGCTGCTCCCACTCTGGCAACACCGCGCTCCACAGCACGAGCAACAGTGCGGTGGGGCTCACCGACAAAAAAAAAACGGCAGACGGAATCCGGAGAGAGGAAAAAGTGACACTAACGTCCGATACACCCACCTGTACTCGATAACCACCCGGTAAAAAAAAACTGGTTAACTACAAAACAGGAATGACAGACTGAGTGGCAACAGAAAGGAAAGTCTTACGGCCGTATCTGCGTGAGGCACCCGGCGGAAGGAGGAGGTCTGGTCGCGGTCGACTCCCCCTGGTCTCACCTCGACTCCCCAGTCACACCAGATGTTCCTTCAGGCCACCAAGACTCCCTACACGCTAGAGTCACCCAGCCAACCACCCACAAACAAACATGACAAACTAAACGTACACAGAACAGACAGAACTGGACAGGTACTCAGCGAAACGAGAGAGACAGTCAGAGCCCTTCACATCCCGGACGAGCCCCACAAATGTCACGACCGACCCTGGAGGTCTGCCCTGACAGGATCGGTTTAGATGGGAGTGAAGGGAGTGACTGAACTCACACGCCCCGCAAGAGACCACACAAGAAAGATTACGATACAACACCCCATTTATTCACACCAACACACACATAGTCACAAATAAGCATTCCAACGCACACAACATGCACAATCACAATCCAGCATTTCAACACACACGACGTACACGCAATCAAGCATTTCAACACACACGACATACCCATAGTCACAAACAAGCATTTCAACTCACACAATATAACTATAATCATAAATAAGCATTTTAAGCCCACATTCCCTTCCGTGCTTCATGTGGTTCCCCCACACCCCTGCCTCCCCAAAGTTCACTGTGAGCACCGTGTCGCATCAAGTGCCCCAAACCGGGTCGGTTCTTGAACGAAGGGTCTTTCAATGCCGACACCATTGACACACACACACACGAATTGCACGACACATAGCGAACCACACTGGTGACACTGGCTGTGGGAAGTCCGAGGACCACGGAGAACGCGTCCCGTGGGACGAGGCGTTGTCGCTGAAGGTCCCGGACAGGGATCGGGATCCTCCAGCAAAGCCCTTGTGCTCCTCAACCAGTGCGCGGCCCCAACAGCGCAAGCTTCGGGTGAGTCCCCCGGGAAGAGGGGAACCGGAAGAAACTGGAAGGAAAGAAGGAAGGGTACTGGAACCCCGCAGTCAGTACAGTCTGGCATATGCTGTCAAATCCTAACAGCCCCTCGCATGATGGGCGAGGGGAGGTTCGCTGACTAAACTAACAGCATCAGCTCAACACAGACCTGAACATAACACAGTAAACAAACCAACCGAGGAACGTTCGCTAAAGGTCTCCTCACACGAAGCAGGTAAGAGATTACATTCACAGGCTAAACACATGAGTAACAAATGAAATTTTCATCCTTCCCTCACTCACGTTCAACATTTTCCTTTCTTAGGAACTGAACTAATACAGCAACCATTGCTTTATAACTGCCACCACATTTGCAAATAATTCAATGGCACAATTATCACCACATTTTATAGCAACATTTCAAAAGGACACAATTCTCCAACCACGCATCCAAACGACTAATCATGCGTACGCACGCTCGCAAACATAAAACTCGTTCCCCTTGCACACACAAACAGACGGTGGCCGAAGAACACGAGTCCGGCAATTGTGACAGGGGCGGACGAGCGAGACCAAGCAAGTTCCAACTCTGAATCACCAGGTTCTCCCCCATCCCCACCGACTACCGCATCACCAGATGCATAAAAAGAATAAAGAATTTTGGATATAATTTTGACTGGCCAGGTTAAAGATTGAATTAACCAGAGAAAAGTGGTCTCAAACAATATTTCTTTTATAATTTTGAAAACCAAAAGAAATTGCGCAAAAGAGAAAAATTAGCCGGCTAACAAAAAAAAACAACAACAAACAAACCACGAAACTGATGCTTACCAGCTACCCGTGGTTGACCCCAGTGGCGGGTCAAGTGACTCTCTACCTCTGTCCGGTCGAGAGGACAGCAGAGCAGATGCGGAAAAGAGATGACGTGATGTCCCTCCCCTACAGGCCGACTGTAGGAATGAAGGTACCGACCGTACCTTCGACGAAGTGGTGTAGAACCAGAACCGGAGCAGGCGCTCCAGAGACATCTTCCGCTCGAGTGAAGAGAAAACCTGCCTAAACGATGGCAGCCGACATGTCACGCTACGTCACAGTGAGAATACCTCAAGCCTAAGAGGAATGAGGCACGTGCGGCAGGTAAAAAGACAGGCGAGAGGCCGATAGAGACAGCCAGCTCAAGCGAAAGGTACCAGCCACCCGTGAACCTGCAGGATGAATTGCACGGGCAGTGGAATTAGAGAGAGAGAGAGAGAAAGTAAACCTAACCTGAGCTGAACGACATTAAGGTGCAAACGCACCACAAGCCACATTAAGGGACGGACACATGACAACCACAACGACAATAAATAAATAAATAATTCCACCACCCTAGATGGGTCAATCGTCATAGGCCTCGTGACAAACTCGTGACAGTCAACATGTATATGCATAAGGGAGAAAGCTTGAAACTTGCATGTACATTATGTTACTGTGATGGTACACAATTGTGGCAGCATGGAAATCACATAAAAATGATGTCATGCTCTAATAGAGAAAGATGCACTTACTCACTTTTACCAAACACATGCACTAAGCCTGGCAGATAACGTAAGTGTGCACTAGCAGGTAACATATGTATGTGCTATACTTCTCCCAAACACAGGCTTTGCACACACAGACACACATACACTAATCTGTGTGTGTATATGTCAATCTGTTTAGAGTGTTTCAAAGCTAGGAAAGTGTGATGCATTTGCATATAATCACACATGCCATGTACGCACACATGCGCATGCACACCCGCATGCCACACACACACACACACACACACACACACACACACACACACACACACACACTCATGCATATATGCATACAAACACTCTCAGTTTCTCTCACTCTCTTTCACACACACACACACAAACACAAACAAACACACTTATTCTCAAACATGGCCAAGTCATCATAGCCTAGCTTTCATGTCATGTGACCATATTTTATAAAACGGCACTGTGACACTTCAACAGAAGATATGGCAAACAGGATTGGTGAGCCCAAGCAAATTATATGCACCATCTTCAACTTTGATTCAGTGTCTGTGCTCTGTATTTCTGAGTTGAAGTTTGTGCACAAAATTTCAGTGTTTTCTTTTTTTTTTCTTGACTTTTTTTTTCCCAGAGCATGACTAATTCTTGTTGTGATCCAGCTGTGTTGCATTCGTTCTGCATCAATCTGCACAACTGTTTTTTTTCTATTTCTTTTTTTTCTTCAATACTTTATTCTAGTACGTGGTTTACACCTGTTGATTTCTCTGCTGAAGGAGTTACCTGTAGAATGTTTTGATTTTGTTACTTTTTTCATTTTTCCCCTCCAAGACTGTTTCTGTGGGGAAAAAATGCTTTGTCATTTTTCCCCTTCAAGACTGTTTCTGTGGGGAAAAAATGCTTTGTCATTTTTCCCCTTCAAGACTGTTTCTGTGGGGAAAAAATGCTTTGTCATTTTTCCCCTCCAAGACTGTTTCTGTGGGGAAAAAATGCTTTGTCATTTTGTCCCCTTCAAGACTGTTTCTGTGGGGAAAAATGCTTTGTCATTTTCCCCCTTCAAGGCTGTTTCTGTGGGGAAAAAATGCTTTGTAATTTTCCCCCTTCAAGACTGTTTCTGTGGGGAAAAAAATGCTTTGTCATTTTTCCCCTCCAAGACTGTTTCTGTGGGGAAAAAATGCTTTGTCATTTTTCCCCTTCAAGACTGTTTCTGTGGGGGAAAATGCTTTGGCATTTTCCCTTTCAAGACTGTTTCTGTGGGGGAAAAATGCTTTGTCATTCTGAAGGCAGTTTAATGAGTGAAAGTTGACAGATTTCCAGCAAAAGTGCCTTTTAAAAATTTTTGTTTGATATCCTGCATGAAATTTAAATGATTTGAACTGGCTTGTTCTTTTTTTTTAATTCATTCTGATTTTCTTTATTTTTCTTTTGTATGTATTTTTTTCTGTTTGTTGAGTAAATTATCAAAAATACTGTTTGTTGTACTTTCTTTTTCTTGTTGCTCACACAGTGTTTTAAAAATGAAAGAGTTCAGTGCAATGATTCCTTGCTTCATGCAGAAGCATGTGCATTGTCTTTTCCAATCCTATTTGAAAGTGGCGAAAAAGAAGATCTGTATTGGGCTGCTAATGACAAGGGGAGATATTTCTGCCTCCAAGCTCCTGGTCTGTTCATTCTTTGGTTTGTTTTCTGGTCAATTGTCTTTTGTATTCTGTAGAGTTTTCTCACCAGAAAGAGGGCTGTACGATGAACTTCGTCTCGACTTGTACTCACGTGTAAGTTCTCCACAAAAGAGGAGAAAGTTTCATTCTTGGCACAGTAGAATCAGTCTCTCAAGCTCAGCTTATGTTTGTGCAACAGACAAGGTTTGAAAAGAGTTTTGTATTTCATACTTGCTTTAGAGTGAACTTTTCTATAGTTTCTTGTGATTTTTTTTTGTAGATAATGTATGTTGTTATTGGTCTGCTTGTACAAATTTGAATTATTGTTTTGGTTTTTTTCCTGACATGCAAGAATGATACAAAATAGTTTGTTTTGCACATAGTCAGAATATGTGAGAGACTTTTTCTGTGATTAGTAAAAATAGGTGATAATCCCATAAGAATAAGGCAGCTTAAAAAAAGAGCCAGCCAGGATATGTGAGAGACTTTTTCTGTGATTAGTAAAATAGGTGATATCCCATAAGAATAAGGCAACTTGAAAAAAGAGCCAGTCAGGATATGAGAGAGACTTTTTCTGTGATTAGTAAAACTAGGTGATATCCCATAAGAATAAGGCAGCTTAAAAAAAGAGCCAACATGAAGGTTAGAGAGGGAAAGAGCTACTAAAGAAATCATGAGGAGCATATGAGAAGAAGAGAAGAAAAGGAAAAACAAGTTTAATGACATCTTGTTTGAACATATTAAAAGGAATGTCATGCCTTAATTACTGAAGATAATCAGCCATTGAGAATGTGTTGAGTTCGCCTTGAAATGCAAAGCTATGACTTTTCTACCATTCATCAGGAGATAACCTCAGTTACTAAACTAAACTTGAAGTATTGTATTTTGATTTCTGAAAATATTTGGTGACCAGTTGCTGAACTTGTGCAGAAATATCAAGCTAGGAGTATCAGGTTATCATGTGAAGACAGCTTGTGCAGAAGTAGGATTCTGTGACAGCAAAGAGAGTCTTCTACTTGTTCAGAAGTAGGATTCTGTGACAGCAAAGAGAGTCTTCTACTTGTTCAGAAGTAGGATTCTGTGACAGCAAAGAGTGTCTTCTACTTGTTCAGAAGTAGGATTCTGTGACAGCAAAGAGAGTCTTCTACTTGTTCAGAAGTAGGATTCTGTGACAGCAAAGAGAGTCTTCTACTCCAATTTCTGAACTACAAGATGCTTTAAGATGAAAGGTACAAACTCGAATAAGTATATTTTAAAATTAGATGGCCGATAGAAGTGCCAGATTAGGAACCAGAATGTTCTCACTATTCCAGATGTTGTCAGTATAGTAATCAACAAGCAGCGTATGTCATGCAGAATAGAATGACTGAGCCGCCACAGGAAGGAACAGACAAGCTACAAAACAGACAGAACATGTTTCTTCTTCAACACATTGGGTCTTCTTCGGGCAGGACAATAGTAATAAAGGACAAACAGTCACTTACCTCTTCCATCTTGGTGAAAACTGTAGTTACAGTAAACACATGTTAAATAGAAGACTCGTTCATTTAGAATTGTCTGAAGTGAAATTGCTAAAGTTACTGAAGTATCTGTCACTTTGATTGCTAGGAGTGTTCGGGAGAGATATGGGTAAACCTACTTGAAAGAGAAACAATATTGGTGCTATGACCACGCTGTTATACTCAACTTGCATATGATTTTTTTACATCATGAAATAGATCTTCTCATTTGTGATTCTCACTCTCTCTCTCTCTCTCTCTTCCCCCCCCCCCCCCCCCCCAGTCTCCCCTTCCTCACACACACACACACACGCACACACACACACACACACACACACACACACACACACACACACACACACACACACACACCACACACAGAGCATACAAACAGATGTTGTTCATGAATTTGTTTTGTTTAGTTTTGAACATTTTGTATTAAAAAAACAAACAAACAAACAAAAAACCCTGCTGATATTCCATTGCTTTATTGATTGCAGATGCTCTGAAAAAGATTCTTTTTCTTTTTTTCCCCATTTGTTTCCTTTTTCTTTTTCGCGTAATATAATTGTTTGTAGTTTATATGAACAGGTCAGTAGAGGATAGTCCTACCTACCGTGTCATTTCTATAGATAATAAACTTTATTTATTTGTTACAGTATTCAACCATGTATTTAGTTTGTATTTTCACACTCTAATGCTTTTGTTTGTGAGTTTTTAACATTTTTCTTTTGGTTGTATTATGTGTTTCTCTCTGTTGTCCCATGTATTTGTTTATCTGTGTTGAGGCAAGCATATTATGGTTGCCTTGAAGTGCACTGCTTATAGTTTGTTTGTTTAGGGTTTCTTTTCTTCTTTTCTTTTAAAGTTTATTTGGTTAGCTGTCTATACTGATCTAGAAGTATATGGTATATCCAATTTCAGTGACACAACATGTTTCTTTTGTTAGCTGTCTATACTGATCTAGAAGTATATGGTATATCCAATTTCAGTGACACAACATGTTTCTTTGGTTAGCTGTCTATACTGATCTAGAAGTATATGGTATATCCAATTTCAGTGACACAACATGTTTCTTTTGTTAGCTGTCTATACTGATTTATAAGTATATGGTATATCCAATTTCAGTGACACAATATGTTTCTTTGGTTAGCTGTCTATACTGATCTAGAAGTATATGGTATATCCAATTTCAGTGACACAACATGTTTCTTTGGTTAGCTGTCTATACTGATCTAGAAGTATATGGTATATCCAATTTCAGTGACACAACATGTTTCTTTGGTTAGCTGTCTATACTGATCTAGAAGTATATGGTATATCCAATTTCAGTGACACAACATGTTTCTTTGGTTAGCTGTCTATACTGATCTAGAAGTATATGGTATATCCAATGTCAGTGACACAACATGTTTCTTTGGTTAGCTGTCTATACTGATCTAGAAGTATATGGTATATCCAATGTCAGTGACACAACATGTCTGTATATCCAATGTCAGTGACACAACATGTCTGTATATCCAATGTCAGTGACACAACATGTCTGTATATCCAATTTTCAGTGACACAACATGTCTGTCAGTGTATTTTGTGCTGTACTAGTGTTATAAACGGTATTTAACATTTTTTTAAGTGCTGATTTATGCCTGGAAGCATTAAGTTTATCTGTGTATGCAGTGTACCCATTTTCTTTCATGTGCTATAATCCTAAGTCAGGGACAGTGCTATATCCTAAGTCTGTCAGTCTATTTTGTGCTGTACTAGTGTTAAAAACTTTACTAGCAGTTATCTGTGCTGCACTAGTGCCTTGAAATGTTGTGTTTATTTATGTGTATCTTCTGTTTTAGTGTGCCAAAAACTGTTGCGTTTGTTTGTTTGTTTGTGGCACTGTATTGATTTTTTTTTTTTTTCCAGTTTTCTTCTGCCCAAAGCTGACTTCAAAATGTTCTCTGAACCAGGACAAAACAATTAAAATTTAGCCCAATAGCAAGTGCCAGGGAAAACCTTTTTTAGAAAGGAAATTAATATTTAACTTTTGTGGTCAGCTAAAAGTGTATTATTCAGACATTGTTCTGCTTAAATGGAGGAGGAGAGAAATGAAGGGAGGGGACGGGGATTCAGTTTCCTTTAGAAACATAAATGGAATGGGTATTAGATAAGATTTATATCGGTTTCAAAAGATACATCTGATGTTCTAATGCTGTTTTGATTGTATATGTGTTGGAGGAAAGGGGAGATGGAGTGGATGGGGAGGTGGGGGATGGGGGGGAGGATGGAATACTTATACACTTCATGTTTGGGTGCTCACACTTAAACCTAACTGTGGGTAATGTTTAGTTGCACAATAGTTGGGTTGTTTTTTTTTAGTACTGCAAAGGTACCTTTGTACTCATGAGTATGACTATTTACATATATTTTAGTGGCAAAAGTTAAAAGTGAGCCATGTCAGTTGTGAGTGTGGAAGGGGGTGCACCGTGTACCATGCACAGTTCTGTGTGTTTTGCTTTCTACTGCAAGTCGGTGGTGAAGGTCCATGTACACAGTTGCCAACCATTACACTTTGAGAGGGGTCAGGAAGTTTCTTTCTTTATTTCTGTGTGCCTCGTGTCTGCATGTTTGTTTGGTGAATGGGTACCGCAGTATATGTTTGGATTTATTGGCATGTGGTTGTTTCATAATGATAAGCCACCTGTACTGTTTACTATTACTGTTTACTGTACTGTTTACTATTTTTATAAATGACCTTCCAGATGAGGTAAATAGTTTTTGTAAAATTTTTGCTGATGATACAAAAATATATGACAAATCAGATAACTATAGTAGTCTGCAAGAAAATTTAAATTGCCTCCAAAACTGGTCAGACAAGTGGAATCTATATTTTAATGTTGAAAAATGTAAAGTTTTGCATGTTGGCAAAAACAATCCAGAACATGAATACAACATGAAAATAGATGGTGGAAATAGGCTGGTACAGAAATGTGAGGAAGAAAAGGATCTGGGTGTAATCTTTGATAAAGATTTACTTTTTGATACTCACATTCAAAAGTGTATAAATAAAGCAAACCAAATGATTGGATTAATAAAAAGAACTTTTATTTACCTAAATAAAGAAACGTTTTTAAAGTTATATAAAGCTATGGTTAGACCGCATCTTGAATATGGCAATATAATCTGGTACCCACACTTGAAAAGACAGTCAATAGCAATCGAAAGAGTACAGAGAAGAGCTACTAAAATCTTGCAAGAATGTACAAACATGTCTTATACAGATAGATTAAATTACTTAAATTTGCACTCTTTAAAAGGCAGACGTGTTAGAGGGGATTTGATTGAAGTGTTCAAAATATTTCACCAGCAAACGGACATACAGTGGGACTATTTTTTTGAGACTGTTAAAACAGATAGAACAAGAAATTCGGAAGGCAAAATATTTGTTAAGCAGTTTCATACTAATATGGGGAGATTCAAGTTCAGTAACAGAGTTATTGCTAACTGGAACAGTTTGCCAACTGCACTTAAATTTGCTAAAAATACTAACGTTTTTAAGAATTTGCTGGATGAAGACTTGAAATTTAAAGTACAGTTTAGAAGCTTTGATGAATAAGAAGGAAAATTTATATTGCATGCATTTTCAACCCTGTCATAAAAGTAAAATAACACGAGGGACATTGAAAGGCTTAACGGCCTATGTATTGATTACGTCCCTACACACTACTACTACTATCAGTCTGACCCTGACTTCTGACCACCATGCGGTCCTGGTTAATCTGAACACACCTGCTCCTATTAAGCCTCCCAGGTATGTCGAGTCCAGGACTTTGCTTCCATCGACCTTGATATCTTCCGAGCTGACCTGCTGTCCTCCCTTCAATCTGTACCTTCACTGTCTGCGGAGCAGTTCCATGGCCTACTTCAAGATGTCCTCGATCACCATGCCCCAGTACTTAGACGCAAGATTTCCAGCCGTCTACCCTCACCCTGGTTCCCAGCAGTTGGCCCTGAAGTTCTTGATGCTAAACGTGTTAGACGTAGGGCCGAAAGGCAGTGGCTAAAGACAAACCTCGAGATTCACAAACAAATTTTGCGAATTGCTAGTAATGCTGTGAATGAAATTGTTCAAAAAGCAAAATCAGCCTTCTACAATGCTAAAATATTAGCATGCACAACAACCAAGCAATTGTTTAAGGTCACTGATACACTCATGGGGAGAACAAAATCATCTCCCCTTCCTTCATCTGTCTGTCCCTCTGACATTCCACAGAAATTTTGTGACTTTTTCACTAGCAAAATTAGACTTATCCGTGAAAGTCTGGACGCTCAGTCAGTATTTGAACCTGATATTCCATACAACTCTTTTTCCGGCATTTCATTGACTGACTTTGAACCTGTGACAGTTGCTGTTGTCAAAGAAGTCATCGACAAGACTGTTATCAAAACTTGTGCACTGGATCCTCTTCCATCTACTTTACTATCTGCATGCATGGATGTTTTGTTGCCATATATCACTAGTGTGGTAAATGAATCTCTCACTTCTGGTTGTTTCCCACCTGCACTGAAAGCTGCTGTTGTCCGACTTCTTTTGAAGAAACCCTCTCTTGACCCTGAAAACCTAAAAAATTATCCTTCTTTTGAAGAAACCCTCTCTTGACCCTGAAAACCTAAAAAATTATCGACCTGTCTCCAACTTGTCTTTTCTTTCAAAGATAATTGAAAAGATAGCACTTCTCCAACTCCAAAACCACCTTGACCAAAACAATTTGCTCTATTCGTTGCAGTCCGCCTATCGCACTGGACACAGTACAGAAACTGCTCTGCTGAAAATAATAAACGATCTTCTCTCTGCTCTGGATAACGGTCAGGTTTCACTGCTCTCTCTTCTCGACTTGTCCGCTGCCTTTGACACCATTGATCACTCCACCCTCCTCACTAGACTTCAACATACTTTTGGCATCTCTTCTCACGCTTTGGCATGGTTTTATTCTTACCTTTCTGGTCGAACCCAAATTGTCTCTGTTAATGGTTTTTCTTCAAGCTCTGCTGACTTGAATTATGGTGTTCCCCAAGGCTCTGTCCTTGGTCCCATTCTGTTTGTTCTATATACCCAACCCATCTCTGACATCGTAGCCCATCATAACATTTCACACCACTGCTTCTCTGATGACAATCAAATCTACATTTCTGGTGACATTTCTCTCCTCTCCTCCATCATCGATCGCTCACAGCTCTGCATCTCTGACATAAAGGCATGGATGACTTGCAACAAACTTCAGTTAAACAATGACAAAACTGAACTGATCTTCATTCTCCCAAAACGGCTCATGTCTACAATCTCTGTTCCTTCTTCTGTCCAACTTGGTACCTCTCTCATTCAGACCTCTACCACTGTGCGAAATCTAGGCGTTGTACTTGATCAGACACTCTCTTTTCAAAATCAGATTTCTTCTATCTGCCGTGCTTGCTACTCGGAGCTTCGGCGAATCAGTTCTGTGCGCCACCTTCTGTCTGAAGAAGCCACCAAGACTCTGGTTTCTGCTTTCATTATTTCAAGACTTGACTACTGTAATTCTCTTCTTGCTGGTTGTCCACAGAATCTTCTTGCAAAATTGCAGAAAGTTCAAAATAATGCTGCTCGCCTTGTCTCGAAATCTCCGAAAACCTCTCATGTTTCTCCCTTGCTTAAATCTTTGCACTGGCTTCCTGTGGAAAAACGCATCAAGTACAAACTTTCTTTGCTCTGTTACAAGGCATTGGACGGCCTCGCTCCATCTTACCTCTCTAAACTTCTGTCGACCTATACTCCTTCTAGACAGCTTCGCTCTTCCTCTGACACTCGCATTCTGCAAATCCCTCGTTTTCGGGCCAGAACACTTGGTGAACGTTCTTTTTCTTTTCAGGCTCCTTCCTGCTGGAACAATCTCCCTTATGCACTCCGAAACTCAAACAGTCTTTCCTCTTTCAAGTCCTCCCTCAAAACTACTCTCTTCAAAACATAATTTTTCTGCTCCTTCGCTGGTGTGTGGGTGTGTGCGTGTGTGTGTGTGTGTGCGTGTGTGTGTGTGTGTGTGTGTGTGCGCGTGTGTGTGTTTGTGTGTGTGTGTGTGAGTGTGTGTCTGTGTGTGTGTTAGGGCTTATTGCTGTAAGCGCTTAGGGCTTTTGTTTAAGATTAAGCGCACTAAATGTTCCTTATTATTATTATTATTATAAGCTAAAGTGACCTTTGCTTATTATTTCTGATGCTGACTGCGATCTGGGGAATATTGATCTGTGCGTTTTTGAATGTCAGTTGTTTGTGATGTGTGAGGAAGACGTATTTATCAAAAATTCACTTGATTGGTTTAGTAGGTGTACAAAAGAGTGATAACTTAGCACCTTGGTTTGTGTGTTTGATCTTATTTTGCCTCATAGTCAGTGACGCCGCAGTCTTTTCCCTTTCCTTTGTTCTTTCCTGCTGATGTCTCCCTTGCTTACTTACAAGTATTGGTTTCAAAGCAGCCATGTGGAGGTCACCAGCTGAATTGATATCTGTTTGTCTGTGTTCTGTTTGATCAGAAAGCAACATCAGTATGTGTTTGCACATGTTTTTATCTCTTTGTCTGTGTTCTGTTTGATCAGAAAGCAACATCAATATGTGTTTGCACATGTTTTTATCTGTTTGTCTGTGTTCTGTTTGATCAGAAAGCTACATCGATTTGAATGATGTCAATATGTGTTTGCACATGTTTTTATCTGTTTGTCCCTGTTCTGTTTGATCAGAAAGCAACATCAGATTTGAATGATGTCAATATGTGTTTGCACATGTTTTTATCTGTTTGTCTGTGTTCTGTTTGATCAGAAAGCTACATCATATGTGTTTGCACATGTTTTTATCTGTTTGTCTGTGTTC
The DNA here is from genome assembly GCA_018398815.1 of Conus ventricosus. Taxonomy (NCBI): domain Eukaryota; kingdom Metazoa; phylum Mollusca; class Gastropoda; order Neogastropoda; family Conidae; genus Conus; species Conus ventricosus. The sequence continues at coordinate 102,360,439 of CM031600.1, forward strand.
TGTTTGATCAGAAAGCAACATCAGATTTGAATGATGTCAGTATGTGTTTGCACATGTTTTTATCTGTTTGTCCCTGTTCTGTTTGATCAGATTGCAACATCAGATTTGAGTGATGTCAGAATGTGTTTTGCGCATGTTTTTATCTGTTTGTCTGTGTTCTGTTTGATCAGAAAGCAACATCAGATTTGAGTGATGTCAGTATGTGTTTGCACATGTTTTTATCTGTTTGTCTGTGTTCTGTTTGATCAGAAAGCAACATCAGATTTGTATGATGTCAATATGTGTTTGCACATGTTTTTATCTGTTTGTCTGTGTTCTGTTTGATCAGAAAGCAACATCAGATTTGTATGATGTCAATATGTGTTTGCACATGTTTTTATTGTTATTGTGTGTGCATGTCCATGCCTTGCAGTGTCTGAGCAAACTTGGAACATGTGTGTGTGTGTGTGTGTGTGTGTGAGAGAGATGATGATGATAATCTTTATTTCCAAGGGTAACAGATAAGCAAACACATGCTTTTTCATCCGGCCCTCGCCCCACTAAGGGACTAACTAAGCATGACTAGCGACTACTAAGCATAACTAGCGACTAAAACTTACAAAAATTATAACAAACTCACATATCTTCACAAATGCATTAAAACTTGATAAAGTGTTCATCCATTAACATTTAAGGCATAGATGACTTTGAAGGAGAAAAAAAAAAGAAAAAAGAAAGCAATTGCAACAACAAACATAAATAAAGAAATAAATTTCATAGAAGAGAGAGAAGAAAAAAAAATCACACACACAACATAGAATAAGCGATCCTCCTATCGAAGAGAAAAGGGGGAGGGGGAGAGGGGGGGGGGGGGGAGGAGGAGAGAGAGAGGGAGAGAGAGAGAGAGTTACATTCCTTTTGTAAAATATTAACATACAGCAAGCTGCTAAGGATAATAATTAGACAACTACAATGCATCAGTAATATCAACTTTTTGTTTGTTTGTTTGTTTCTTTAACAATGATATAATATGGTTTCAAGCAGGACAAGAACGAGCAGTACTACAATCAGTTATCAGTTAGCAACATAAAGTCCTAGCGTCAATAGTCATAACGCTCATTATCATGGTGTGTGTGTGTGTGTGTGTGTGTGTGTGTGTGTGTGTGTTGTGTGTGTGTGTGTGAGAGAGAGAGGGAGAGAGAGAGATATGCTATCATAATCTTTCTCCCCCCTCCCTCATCTTTTCTTCTTGAACTGTTCATACACTACCCAAAACCATAATTATAAACTTAGTGACAATACATCAATACGCAGCCGTAAATACGGAGAGAGAGAGAGAGAGAGAGAATGATATTTCCTTTTCTTTCATCCAAAATAATATATACTAAACATTACTATAAAATTTGAAAAACAAGCAACAATACATCAATATAATCAACAGTTACCAGGGCAGGGCACGCATTTATCATCGTATAGATACAATGCTTCAATAAATCAAAAATATTAGGACATCAATCAGTTAGTGACAATGCATCAATAAAATCAGTGATCACAACATTCATTCATCATGATATAATTACAGTCATTAACAAAACCAATGTAACCATATCTTTCAATATATCATTATCTGGTTTAATTTAAGAAAGGAAGCGGCGTATCAGTCTAATATGCAGCAAAACAAAGGGTGTGCTCTGGTATATGTATTTTATCCCTACATCAATACGCAGCCGTAATTACGGAGAGAGAGAGAGAGAGAGAAAGAGAGAGAGAGAGAGAGAGAGTTTCCTTGCTTGTTCAGAGTACTGTATGAAGAATTTGAATGGGTACTGCAAGTACTGATGGGTTGATTCAGTAGAGCATTCTGTGTAAACGTGGTAATAATAATGATAAATTGAGCTTATATAGCGTTCTTCGATGAGAGAAAAAGACTCATCCTCAGAGCGCTTCACAATACAGGAAAAATAAAAGTTTGGATAAACATTACACAATATTAGAAAAAGGCATCAAAACAATAGGTCACAAAGCAAGCACTAAAACAGATGCACAAGCCACATCCCCCTACTCCATCTTCTTCCCCCCCCCCCCCCCCCCTCCCACTGCCACCCCACACACACTACACACATGACATTTTATGAACAACGCTGGACAAGAATTTGGGAATAGAAGAAAAGAACCAACCCCCATCCCCACCCCCACACCTACCCACCCACCCACCCGCCTCTGTATTCTTTATGTTTGGAGCTGTTCAATAAAGAATTCATTACCAATGCTGCTCTCATGATTTTTAACCTCTTGACTGCCAACGATGTACATACATACATACATACATACATACATACATATATATATATATATATATATATATATATATATTATATATATATATATACATACCAGCCGCCGTGGTGAAGTGGTTAGCGTCGCGGACTCCCGGCTGGGAGGTCGTGAGTTCGAATCCCATCAGAAGTCATGTGGGTTTTTCTGCCCCGACCGGCTCCTACCCAAAGTTGAGTTGCTGCGGACTCAGTTGGGAAGACTGGGACCACACAGTCGAGTTTCATCCACTTAATGGATGCGTTTCTGAGAGTGTTGCTCAAATTTCCTGACCAACACTGCAGGTGCCTGTATCTCTCGGGCCTGGTTGATGCCGGGATATATTATGAAAGGAAGCGTAGAGCACAGCCCTGTCAAGTAGTCTCAGACCGAAATGGAAATCCGTAGCATCATCTCATTCTCATCGATCAGCATGAAAAAAAAAAGTCTCAAATTCTGTTGCCCTTCATGCCCTGCTCTCATGGTGACCTCAGTTTCGATGTCCTCTCCACGTCTGTGGCCTTGGTTTGGTTCCGTCGGGGTCAGCGGTATCGGCGAGTCCATGGGGGCTGTCGTTGGACGGACGTGGTGGCGCCCTCCGGAGGGAGAGCTCACTCACGCCGGCTCCACGACTAAGCAATTATTGTCGTCAGTAGGGGGCTTAGTAGGTGGTGTCCTGTGTATGTTAGATCAGAACAGGTGCCACTGAACACCACCGAAGTGACTCGGCAGCAGTGCAGTGTCTCCTCCGGTGGGTTGCCTCTTGACGACTTGACATTGACTGCTCCCTGTGGATTGCCGGTGCCGGGGGCTGTGGCGGGGCCGACCGTGCTGTGGCTGTGGACAGGGTGTCGGAATGAGCGGCGTGGGTGCACTGCCTCTGAGGTGGCACAGAGGTTGGGACAGCAAAAAAAAAAAAAAAATATATATATATATATATATATATGCATATGTGTGTGTGTGTGTTCACAAAAATGCTTCAGTGCTTGCCAAAGATGCATACATCTGTCAGGGCTGTATCATGAATTTCATTTGTTGCTAACCAAACTTAAAACTCTCATACACAGATAGGCTGTTCATTTTATAGCTTGTGCATCTTTCTTGCAATTTAAAAAAAATTATGATTATCATTATTATTATCCCCCACAGCTAACAACTTGGCAAATAGGCAACGAAACAACCAAAGTAATATATAGCACTGAAGGGGTAGGCCAACACATTTGTATATCGTTCATGAGGGGTTTTTTTTTTTTTTTTTTTGTCTGTAAGAAAGATCATATAGAATCCAGAATTAAAACGCAAAGGCATGTTCTGCATCTCTTCTTCACCGATTGTACTGTACTCCTGGCAGGTGACAGCCCTGATGTGGCCCTTTGTGGTCGGCTGGGCTATAAGCCACATTATCTTATCTTATCCTGGCAGGTGACAGCCCTGATGTGGCCCTTTGCGGTGGGCTGGGCTATAAGCCACATTATCTTCTGGATCTGGATCTGGAACGATACATCGCAGGAGCCAATCAACGGCTATAGATGCGACGGAACAGGGAGAGCGCAAAAATAGTTTTAAAAAGCCACCACTTTGTCCTCACAATCTTCTATGGATTAAGGTCTCTATGAGTAGCCACCACAAGTTATCTACAGGTTAAAACACAAAAGCTGGCTAAAAACTCTACTGCTGTCAGGATGCTAGTAGGCAGGCGATGTTGATCTGCCAAGTGCTGATGTAAATGCACTGACAGAGCCTGCACTGACGATATCCTCCCCTAGATGATTCCAGTCCATCACTGTTCGCACGAAGAAGGAGTGGGTGTACTGACTTGTGTTACAGACTAGACAGGTAGTTTGAAGCCGCGAGTGTTACTGACCACACGGTGTTCAGTAATATTGGAGACTTCGAAGTCCTCATATTTGGGGGGTCGTGTCCGTCTGCGGCCAGCACTCACAGGGGTCAGGAAGTTTT
>CM031600.1:102369689-102398131 GCA_018398815.1 Conus ventricosus
ATGGGTCTCATCACGCGATCCAGGACAAAGGAGCGACGCTCGGGGAACATTTTCTCCAGCGTATCACTCACACTATGGACCCCATCCAGAAACATTTGACGCAATTTCACACTCAATGCCAAATGGAGATACACATTATTTCATAGATACGTTGGTGCTTTCAAACCAACCGTCATCAACAGCTCATGGATTGACTACACATCAGACCACAAAATTCGCAACATTAGTTTACCCGCTAACGGCACTAGACTACCACCAGACCTATCCAGTCAACACTTGAATTACGACTCAGATCACACCCAAACAAAAACTTCTCAAGATCCACATTTATTACACAACCAACAAAATCCTAGTTCAGGGCCGGGCCTGCCAAGACTGGGTCAATGAGGAGTTCAGAACACTGCGTGCCATTGACCGCAGCGCCAGCCTAAATACACGACCGATCAGTCTCCGCAGCACTCCCTGTCGCTACAGTACTTGGCGAACAACCGGCAGAGGCTCTGTGCAGCTCTCACCGCTCAGGCAGACACGCCTACACAGCACCCAGTAGAGCTGAAATGTGAGCCACCCCCTACGGAAGAAGCAGGATGTTCTCCACCGTCTCCACGCCCTGCATTTCTTCCATGGCCTGTGTTGTGTTCCCCTTGCCATCCCACACACCACGACCACCCTTTGTCTACCTTCCCCCCATAACCATTTAGTGATTCGCCCTAGATCACCATACATCCTTGGGACAGAAAACGACATCAGCTCCATCCCTTTTCCCTTTCATGACATTACACCAGCAGTAGACATTACAAACATTAGAACCCCCCTTTCACTAGCACGACAGACGGTGTAACCCTAGCAGATAACACTGACAATCATTCTGAAGACAGCACATCAACACCAAAGACTGACACTAGGTAAGACGACAACCACACCCAGCAACTGACTCAGACAAGTCACTAGAGGCTAATGGCCCCTTGAGTGACAACTGACAACAAATCCACAGTGACTACGTCAAACGACACAGACGATTGTGACAGCTCAGTGAAAGGGACTGACACCAACACTGACAACAGTCCCACAGATTGTAGCTGTAGTCATCACGACTGTGTGCCTAAGGAAGAATTCCTTAGGATCACGCAGACAGACCATCAAAATAGAACTCGACGCTCTATCTACACAACTTAGTCACATGTCTTCATCTGACAATGACAAATCATCCTCTCGCAAAACCATAACAACCAATAAAAAATCTAAATGTAAATCACATTCAAACTCCTCCGCCACCCAACAAAAGCAACCTCTCCATCCTCCCCAGACACAAACCACACCCCCTGCTCTCACTGCACACTGCATACAGGATGCACCACCCCCCTTCTGCCCTACTAACACAACTCACAGTGACAAAATACAGGACAACCCATCCCCACAATGTGAGAAATCCTCTAATTCACATATCCAACCACTTCCCGTTTGTGAGAAGACGCCTCTCCCTGAAAAAATTATCTCCCCAATGTGTCCCTCCCAACCCTCTTCAAAAGGTTTCCATTGATAGACAGACCTCTACAATACTGCTGAGTGACTGCACCCTGAGATATATTAATATCCCTAGGGCCAGCGCCCAGTTGGAGTGTGCCGACAATCTGGCGGTCCCCAGCCTGACTCGGTGGCTTGCAAAACAGACACCCACCCACACGGTGATGCAGGCTACCTTCCATGTGGGGGCTGGTGACTGCAGCGAGCTCTTAGCATCATCCGCCCCAGCAACGACCTCCTTCAGGAGGCCTGTTCAGCAATGGGGATTAAATTCATCAGCCATTGTGCCACCTTCACCACTCAGCGCTGTGCCCCGAACTGGCGTTGTGCTACAACTCAACACAACCCAGCAGGAAGGGAGTGGAACGTGTGACACAAAACCTCTTTCCCCCCCCCCCCCCCCCCCTAGACGACAGGCCCTCCTACCCACCCCTACACGCCACACGCTCGTGTTACCAGCAGCACACGACGTCCCAGATCCCCTCTCCTCCCTCCCCCATTCACCCTCTCAGAATTCCAAACCTTCCGTCCCGTTTACGCACTTCTTCTTCTTCTTCCTAAGACACCGGTTCACTCAAAAACGAGTAGGTCACCAGCGCGCATGTTAAAAAGTAACATAAAATAACATAAAACAGTGCGACTCAGACTGTTGGCCCCTGGAGCAAATTTAGCAACAAGGGTCGCACTCGATATTCAAGAAGATAAAAGCAATGGCCAAATTCAGGCCCAGGTAATAGTAAAATATCAGGGAAGTAAAAATAAAAAATCGTCAATATGCAGATCTCAAAACTGTCGAATCCAATTTGCTTTTGAATAGATTGCATTTGTGGCAATCTTGATGGCACCCGGCAGTGAGTTCCACAGCCGTACAGAACTGGGATAAAAGAATGTAAGTGGCTGTCAATATTTGATGCAGGTATGGTATAACACTGACCGCCACTCCTGTGCTACTTTTATTCAATACTAGTTGTCCATTGGAATATTAATTACTTTAGCTCTGCCTTTAAAAAAGGTGTTAAGTTTAATAAAAGCTCTTCTCTCTTCTAAGGGTTTCCATTCTAATTTCCTCATGTTCTTCCTAGTATTCCCCTTTTCTCTGATGTGGTTCCCTGTTACGAACCGTGCTGCTCTCTTCTGAATCTTTTCAAGGTTATCAATGTCCTTTAGATGGTAAGGATCCCAAACTGAGCAACCATATTCCAATACTGGTCTAACCAGTGTTTTGTAGCAGTCGTCTTTAACCTTTTTGGGGCAGTCATTGATATTCCTGTGTAAGAAAGCTAAGATGTTATTTGCTTTCTTACATACTAAATTGTAATGTTCTTTCCATTTGAGACGACTATCTATAATCACGCCTAAATATTTTGCAGCATTAGTTTCTTTAAGAATAGTATTATGGATAGAATAATCTGATCTAATTAGTGAGCGTTTGTTACATATACGCAACACTTGGCACTTTTGGGGATGAAATTCCATTTTCCAAGTTCTTTCCCACTCTTGTAAAGCGTTTAGATCTTCTTGTAGAATGCGTGTATCATTCTTGCTTCTGATTGTTCTATATACTAAACTGTCATCTGCAAAAAGCCTTATAGTAGTTCCAGGAGAGAGATTTCTAACTTATGTCATTTATATAAATAAGAAAAACAAGGGCCCAGAACAGTTCCCTGTGGTACACCTGACAAGACTGGTTTACAATGGGATGACGACCCTTCCCACAACAACTTTCTGCGTTCTCCAACGAGGAATGATCTAGCCCATTTTAGCAAAGAACCGCCAATGCCAATGTGTTACTAATTTAAGCAGCAGGCCCTCATGGTCAACCTTATCAAAGGCTTTAGAAAAATCTAATAAAATTGCATCTATTTGCTGTCTGTTTTAAGACAGTTACTAAAATCATTGAGAGTTGTTATAAGTTGAGTCTCACAACTCCTTCGCTGTCTGAAACCATGCTGGGCGTTATTTAAGAAATCATATTTGTCAAAATGGTCCATTATGCTACTATATATTATGTGTTCAAGTAATTTAGCTGATATGGATGTAAGAGATACAGGTCTATAATTCTCTGCTTTTGTTTGTCACCCTTTTTAATAAGGGAACAATGCTCGCATCTCGCCACTCATTCAGGTATTACTCCCTGGTCCAGTGAAGCTTGGTAAGTAATTGGTATACCTCACTCAATTCATTGGCACATAATTTTAAGAGCTTGCCAGGAACGCCATCGGGACCAGTATGCTTTGTTTTCATTGATATTGGTCAGTAACTTAAATACTCCTGCTTTGTTTACTTTGATATTTTTGCATTTCAGGGAGTTTATCATCATCCTTAATCTAATGTTAATTAAAGGTTTGGGATTTGAGAAAACTGAACAAAACTGCTTGTTTAGTAAGTTGCTTTCCCTCAGGGTCCTGTATTAGGTTATTCTGGTTGTTTCTCAGGTCTGGAATCCCAATGTTGTCCTGTCTCTTACTCCTTATGTAAGACCATAATTTCTTGTTTTGATGATCACCTTCCGAAATCATCGAATTAACATAATTGGAGTGAGCAAGTCTACATTCTCTCTGACACCTTCTCTTAATATGTTTATACCTAACCAGTAATCTTTCTGAATTAGGATGTAGTTTCAATTTCTTAAAGAAACGATGTTTCCTTCTCAACAAACGTTAGTTTTAGTAGTTAATCCATGGCTGGTGGTTCTTGCTTGAAGTTATTTTAGTAGGTAGTTGTCATCCATAATAAATTCCAAGTTATTTTTATACACTTCCAAAGATCACTGACATTATCTTTAACACTATGGGACCTCAAAAAAAGACGACTGAAATTATGAGTATCCCTGCGCAATTTTGGTAAATCTGCTTGGTTCCAGAGTCTGATGGTACGTTTAGGGGGTTTTCTTCGAAAGGGTTGAAAGTTAACTCTCTAAGAGAACTATGTCATGATCACCCAGGCCTGCAATTAATTCCTGATTGCCTAAAGCGCCTGGACAATTGGTAAAAAATAAATCCAGGAATGCCTTACCACGAGTTGGTGATTCAACTGACTGTAAATCCAAGGTCTTTGGTGGCATAAAAAAAACTGAGTATTAATATTTTTACTGTATTGATTACCAAGTATGGCATTCTTCACCCCAATCAATATCTGGTAAATTAAAGTCTCCACCAATCCATAATATTGCCTTCCTATTGGCCAAAACAATGTTAGAAATGTCTCTGCAAATAGACAAACATACATTTTCATCTGAGTCTGGAGGTCTGTAAACTGATCCAACAATGACAGGTCTCTTATTCTTGAAATTAATCCTACAAAATAAACTTTCACTATTTTGCCTTGATATAAAAACTCACTGGCTAAGTTCTTCCTAATGGCAATCAAGACTCCCCCACCTCTTTTTCCAAGTCTGTCCTTTCTATAAATATCAAAATCCTCCATTAGAAGTTCCCTGCTGGATGTTCCAGTTTCTAGCCAAGTTTCTGTTCCAATTACAACATCAATGTTTTTTTCAGTGACTAAATTACTGAATTCTTCCTTTTTCTTAATAAGAGATTGAAAATTTACGACTATGCATTTAAGTTTATCTTTTTCTCTTAATGATTTAGGGTTCAGTTGCACTTTATGATTGGGATTTTATCAGTTTTAGAATCAGGGGTGGATGCAAACTTAGGACAAAATTTCAAGTTTTCTTTTGGGGATCAGTCCGTGAGATAGGGTCAAAACGGTTGCTTTCTGAGCTGCAGTTTTCAATAGAATCTTCAAAAAGTCTTGAACTAAAGTTTGGAAGCCCGCAGGTAAAACAAGTCCATGATATATCACTATTGCATAATGCTTCATAAACTGCTGAATTCATTAACATACATTTAGTGTGATTCCATGAATTGCAGACGTCACAGGCAACTGCTTTAGTTTCCATGTGACTCTCAAATTGCAAACTCCCAGGATATTTTACTTTGGTGGACGGACCAGGATTGAGTTCAATGTCTCCTGATAGGATAAGGCTTAAAAAACCATAATTTAACTCCTCTATGTCTAACTCTTTTAATCAAACAATTCCTTATCACTGTACTATTTCTGATGTTAATTGAAATCAGGGGATCAAATCTGGGCCTAGTAATAGACGTAAGAACAGTACTCGGCACAGGCGCACACAGGAGACTACATGGTTCAGGTTGCACAAAGTTTTAAAACCTGCAAAAATGGAACTAAAGGCGTCTACATCAACATCTAAAATTTCAAAATTAAACTGAGTGCTAGGAATATTGTTGTTCCTGTCACATGTAGAAAGAACAAGGAAAAATAGAAAACTTTTAACGAAGCCGAGGAACAACACGTCTCCCCCCTCCCCCCTCCAGGAAGCCCCTTTCAGACCATCCAGCTCGCTTGTGCGTACACAGAGTGACCACAAGAACGTTCAGCCAGCCTCTCGCTCTGCTGCCCCAATTAACACCAAAACTATTGACACAGCATTTGTCCCTACTGCACCCTCCCCCCCTCCACAAGCCCCTCGAAGACCCCGCCGGCCAGATGTGTGTACGGGCAGTGACAACAGCACGGGTTCAGTCACCCGTCTCCCAGCCAACCAAAGTGACCGTCCGCTATGTGTGCCGCCTGGCGAATGTGCTTTTCCCCCGCCTCCATGGTTCAATAGATCTGTCCTCTCCCGCCCTTGCCTACTCCTCCACCCTTCAGTTACCTTCCTCGGACCCTGTCTCCTTCACATCATCCGTGGTATTGGCCATTCTTCTGACTGCCCCAGCACTCCATGCTTCCCCCACACTTCTGATTGCAGGTTCCAGTTTGCGTATGTGCGAGCGAGCATAATGTTTTAATAGTATATGCAATTATATGGCCACGGGTTAAATTTTTTACGAATGGTAGCATTTTTTTGCTTGAGTGAGTGGGTGTTTGTAGGGGAGGGGGTGGGGTGGAGAGTTAAGTGTGTGTGTGTGTGTGTGTGTGTGTGTGTGTGTTGTGTGTGTGTGTGTTTTATATGAGCGTGCTGTGTATGTGTGTGTATGTATATCTGTGTGTGCTTGAGTGTATGTGTCTGTATACACGTGTGTGTGTGTGTGTGTGTTTTGTGTGTGTTGTGTGTGTGTGTGTGTGTTGTGTGTGTGTGTGTGTGTGTGTGTTGTATGTGTGTTCTGTATGAGTGTCCTGTGTGTATTTGCGCGCGAGCACGGGTGCAAGAGCACTCAGGTCTGCAAGACAATGACTACTGTTGCTTTACAAGCTTTAACAACCAAGACTTTCTACATGATTTGCTTAACTCAAATCTCTTTTCAGTTTTCAACGTAACTAATCCAGATCTTGCAGTAGAATTTTGGATCAAAACATTTACTGAAATTTATGATAAACACGCCCCTCTAAAAACGATTAGAGTACGACATGATCCTAGACCGGCATGGTACACCAAAGAGTTACAGGAGGCAGGTTACCTTAGAGACATGTTTAAAACAACATGGCTATGAAGAGGAATCTAGAAAACTGAGAAATGCAATAAATTCACAGAAGCGCAGAGAAAAAACGAAATACTATCGAGAACTAATATCCTCAAACCAGAACCCAAATTGGTATGGAGAGCTATTAACGAGCTTACAAACAACCAATCTTCTTCAAAATCAACTATAATTAAAGACAGCTGAACACCCACTTTGCACTATTGCCAATAAAATTGTCACGACAGATTCATCCAGATCAAACGACCTTCAAAAACTGAAACAATATTGGCAAGATAAAAACATCAAGTCTGAACTTGACATTCCACCAATAACAGTTTTTGAAGTTTATCACTACCTAACGCACCTAAAACAGTCAGGTACCTGCGGGGTGGATGGCCTGACGGCAAAATCATCAAACTATCATCTCCAGCAATTACAGATACGTTAACATACGTCTTCAATTTATGCATCGAAAAAAATCATTTTCCCGATAGTTTCAAAAAAGCGAAAGTCATACCTATCTACAAAGCAGGTGACAACTCAGACCCTGCAAACTACAGACCAATCTCAATCATTTCCACTATTTCCAAACCTTTGGAAAAACACATAAACAGCACACAATACACCACCTTAATACATACCACTTGCTTCATCCAAGACAGTCCGGGTTTCGACACAACCTTTCATGCCACTCAGCCCTAATCAACCTGGTTGATGACTGGCTAAATAGCATTAACAAAAACAGATATTGTGGTGTCCTATTTATTGATTTCAAAAAAAGCATTTGAATTGATAGACCATAACCTTCTACATAGAAAACTAAGATTGTATGGCTTATCCACAAAAAATCTTACGCTTTTTCACTCATATCTCACAAATAGGCAACAATGTGTAACAATTAATACAACTTTCTTTTCATTTCAAACACTTTCCTATGGCGTTCCACAAGGCTCTATCCCGGGTCCCTTACTGTTCACAATTTACATCAATGATTTACCTCTCTATATCACATCCACATGTGAACTCTTTGCTGATAATACAACAATACATACAAATCATTCTGATGTTACTGTTCTTGCACACACTTTACAAGAAAGTGCGAATGACCTCGTCAAATGGATGAACTAAATCACATGTCGCTTCACCCTCAAAAAACTAAATCCATGCTTATCACAACTAGGCAAAAAAGACAAAATCTCACTATTAAGTTTCCTCCTGTACATCTTAAAAATGAACCCGTTGAACAGGTTACATACCTCAAAGTGCTAGGAATAACAATTGATAACAATATGAGCTGGCAAGCTCACATAACCTCACTATGCAAAAAAGTTTCACAGAAAGTTTATCAACTCTCCAAAATCAAACGCTTCCCCGACCTGCATTCACGCAAGCTCTTTTTCCAGTCTCATATTCAATCATACATAGACTATGGATCTACTCTATGGGACTGTGCTAGCGCTAAACACCCTCAAACCATTGTTAAGCCTACACAAGCGAGCACTCAAATTAGTCCTCCTAAAAAGCAGTAGTCTTCTGGACTCGGACTATAAAAAGATTCAAGTTCCCCCATTAAGTATGAGATTAGAATACAACAAATGGATCATAATGCACAAGATTGTGACTGGGAAGGCACCCTCAACATTAGTTCACAGATTCTCAATAAATTCTCAAGGACTCTACCCAAACTTCATGTCCCTGTTCCTAGAATTGACTTATTCAAATCCAGTTTAACATATCAGGTTCCTGTCAATGGAACTCACTCCCTGAATCAACCAAACAACGCCAATGCCTATCAACCTTCAAACACCATTATTTCAACCATCTTATGTGCCAATACTTACATAATCCGCCATAAATCCACCCCCAATCACCACCACCCTCTTTGCCTGTGTATGTACCTGACTATTTAGAAAGTGTTTTTTTTTTAACTTGAAATGCACATGTATGTTATTTTGTTTAGTAAGTATTCTTATATGAGTACGTGCATGTGTGTGTGTGTGTGTGTGTGTGTGTGTGTGTGTGTGTGTGTGTGTGTGTGTGTGTGTGTAGTGTGTGTGTGTGTGTGTGTGTGTGTCAACCTTGGGGTATGTCAGTGGAGGAAGGACTAGCGCACAGCCCAAACACACTCACAGCTTGCTTCCAATCTCATTCATATATCATGCATTCGTCACATCAAACCACTAGTAAAGTCTAAACTTTACTACACATGAACATAGAACCAAACATCAATGCATATGGAGTCAAACAAATAAAACATTCTCTCTTTCCTTGAACTTAACAAAACCATTTACTAAATCATCATTAACTAACCCGGGTATAAATAGATTTCTACTTTACCTGGCCAGGTGATCTTAAACTATTCACGAATCACTGTCTTTCCTTTTCTTCTTTTTTTTTTCTTTTCTTTTCACTGTCACTTTCACAAGCACAACACAACTACTGGCACTGGTCAGGTTGGACCGCCGGCACTGGTCAGGTTGGACTGCTGGCACTGGTCAGGTTAGACTGCCGGCACTGGCGTTGGCCTGTGGTTCTGCTTGACGAAGTGACGCTGCCCAGGTATGAGGTCGAACCCGGTACCCCGGTTCAGGTTGAACAGTGACTATCAGACATCGATCTGTTCTCCTTTCCTTCTTCCTGCATTAACGCATTGCACTTCCTCTCTCTCTTCTAGTCTGCTCTAACAAATGGACATGGTTGCTTTTCTTTTCTCTTTTTTTTTTCCTTTTCTTTTTTCTTCTCTTCATCAGTTAGCACTCTCTCTCTCCACATCTCTCCTTAGTCCTCCCTCTGCAGACCCTCTATGGTGCTAGTGCTACAGCTCGGTTCTCTTCACCCTCTCATCATCTCTCTGCTCTTCTCTCGTCAGAGCTTACAACCAGAACCTCTTCCTCTCTCTCTCTGTCTGTCTTTCTGTTCGTTCCTCTCCGTTTTTACTCACGCATTCCTCTCTTATCCTAAAAACCCATCCGTCAAAGGGCGAGTACCATTGGTCAGTATTTTCCCGCCTTATACTTGAGGTTGCCTCCCTCTCATTTCATTGGATATGTAAATCATGACAGTCACATCTACCTGCCTTGCTCTCTGTGGTGGTCAATGGTCGTTTATTAATTAGCTAGATTTCACCCCCACTACACAGTACCTTCCCCCTCTCCCTTTCGGCGACGTCCGGCTTAATTGTGGGCACTGGTCCTACAAATTGGCTGGATGAGTCTGGCCCAGGCGCCGAGACCCGTCTGGCCAGACCTATCGAGACGTCTGCCCAGCCACTTAGTCCGTCTGCCGGACCGGTGCTGTCTCCGTGGAGCCTCTCCGCGGTGCTAATGGCTGACGCGACACCTTAAGTCGTCTGCTTGGACACCAGGATATTTGAGTTGGAGCTTATGTCCAAACAAACTGCTGGCGACTGACCACGACTTCGGTTTTTTCTTTTTCTGTCCGTGACAGTGTGTGTGTGTGTGTGTGTGTGTGTGTGTGGTGTGTGTGTGTGTGTGTGTGTGTGTGTGTGTGTGTGTGTGTGTTTCCTACTACTCCTGCCCTCTTGTCATTCTGTCGATATGCTTAATTCTTATGTGACTCTCTCTCTCTCTCCTCTCTCTTCTCTCTCTCTCTCTCTCTCTCTCTCTCTCTCTCACGGTTCTGCTGGAATGACTTGATTTATTATCCATATGACATCCCCTCTTACCCGTGGCGACTGGGCTATCATTATGCATTTCCCACCTCCATTTGTGCTTTATTTTCTACCCCCCCCCCCCCCCCCCCCCCCCCCCCCCCCCCCCCCCCCCCCCCCCCCCCCCCCCCCGGTGCTTCAAAATCGATCGTCTTGTATCTCTTTGGAATTTTTTGATCGTCAGATTGTTCTAAACATGCTCTCTTATCGCACCCACTCTCGTCTCTTTCTTTCCCACCCCCTCTCTCTCTCTCTCTCTCTCTCTCTCTCTCTCTGCTTCTCTCTCCTCTCTCTCTCTCTCTCTCTCCCTCTCGCAAGTGTGCGGACGCAAGTGAACAGCTCCGCAATTATGTTGCTTTTTCAAGTTTAACCTGCTGTGACCGAGCGCTGAGTTTTTAATGACAGTGTGTGTATTACGTCTTGCACCTGGATTCATATATATTTTTTGGTTTTCTAAACGGAAAAGGAGGTTATTGACGATTATTCGTTTTCTCTAATACAAACCATCACGGATTCTCGTGGAGTCTCCTTGCGACGTGCTGTCTTGATCCTTCGTTGCTAGGCCCTGAACAAGGGCCCAGTGTTTGTGATCTTCAGCTGGCCACTTAGCTCAGCTCCACTCCGTCGTCTCAGCCCGGTAATTTGGACCCGATGCCGAAGAGGGCCTGTGGTGTTCTGGTGCCTTGTGACATCATCTGGCCACTTTCCACTCCTACGACGTCGTTCCTTCCTCTTCCATCGGTACCTTCTCGCCGATGGACAATGGAAAGGGTCTAAGTGCCTGTGACTTGTGCGTGTGTCCTGTGCCAGTGCCAGTGCCAGTGTGTGAGCCCTGGGCCAGCTGTGAAAGCTGGTTAATCGTGCCTCAGCCATCTGTTGTGCTCTTCAGCCCACTTCTTCTCTCACGGTGTTCGTCTCCCAGGACCTCACCAAACAAGTACGTACTTTGTTTATCCTCTTTAAAGGGGACCAGGTGTGTGGAGCTTAGACTTTGATTTGTTGGCAGTTCACTTGGCAGCGCCGCTTCTATCCATACCCCCTACACATCCCCAATCCCCCCCCCTCCCCGTTTTCTTCCTGCTCCATTACCTAATCCCTATCTTATCCTCTTAGCTCCAAGTGTCACTGGTTTCAGCGACGGGCATGGCTGTTTATCGGCACCATGTAGTTTGAACCATCTATGACCATGAGTTGACCGTGATATCTTCCCATCCCTCCTCACTCCCCACATCCCCTCCCACCCTCACTCTCCCGCATCCCCTCCCCCCTCTCACATCATCCTTTTCTTCACCCTACCATGCTTCCACAGCCATGTCTGTGGTCACGAATAACAGTGACGCGCTTTGTGACTGGGTTCCCAGATGACATTAAAATAGACCCAAGCAACTCACATTTAAAATTCCTCTTCACCTCTTCCCAATCGCAAGACAAATATTCTACAAACGTTATGTCGGTGACATTAACAACAGACCAGAGTTCAGCGTACAATGGGCCGACTACGCCAAACCTAATCGACCTCTTGTCCTCAGCGACAATGCCGATTTTTCCTCTATCCCACCAGCCTCCCAGTGATGATTGTACCGGACCAAGGTGCAAGTCAACTGTACACCCTAAAACTCATCACCATCACTGTCTTTACACGACAGGTACTGTTCTTGTACAGGGAAACCTGTGCAAGAAATGGCTGCGGTATGAGTTTGAATCACTAATCCAGGTGATTCGAACAATCTTCTCATTAACCCGCCAAGATTCCCATCCCAACCTCAACAAGGCTGTATGCGACAACTGTCTGACCTTCCCTTCCCTCCCTGAAGACGCTCCCTTCTGGTGCCCTCTCTGCACAGGACATCCCGCTCCCATGGACTCCTCATCTCCCCAGATTGCATTTGCTGACCAGCCCAACCCCATCCCTCCAGCCAGCTCTGATACCACTCCGTCCCAATCCACATCCTCGCCAAAGCCTGCCCCTACGGTCCCGCCAAGTCGCCGAGGGAAACATGCACACACAGTTCACCCAGCACTCACCACAAATACTCCACATATTTCAACAAGCAGAAACGAAGCTCTTCTCAGTCAAAACATGAGCATACAAACACCCAAACGAAACAAAACCAACCACTGCCACTCCGATGTGAAAACACCACGCCCACCCTCTCATACAAGCAACACAAAAGCGGCACGCAGCTTGCGTCTCAAAATCAGAAACCACCACGCCATTCCTACGCCTACAAATGTAACCAGCAGTACACAACCTCAACAAAAGGTCAACACTCTGGTCAAAAACTATTGTCAAAGGTTCAAACTCTTGCACTCTCACACCACAAGTATTCGCGATTAGAAGCAGAAAACACATCATCTGAAATCTGAACTCAAACCCTCAAACAAACTCAGTTTATACCTCACCAACCCAAACCAAACCACACCATCTGGCAGCCGTATGATTCTGCTCTGTCCGCCTTCCCCACCTCCAACAAGTTCTCCATGCTGCTCCACGTTAATGAAAATGGGGAGCATGAGATTCAGAACGACTCAGAAACAGACACACACTTGATCAAGCCACAGTGCAGACACAGTCTACCACTTCAAATGTCCCCACAGTCCAAACAAACCCAGCAATATCATCTCAGATAAAGACACTACTGCTCAGACCACTGACACAACGGGCTGGAAACAGTCCACAACAGAAACCGCCACCACAGGAACAACAAAAACAACAGTCAAAGACAGTGGTTAATGATGCAACTCAAAACAGTCAGGGTCAGACTAGCAGCAACAACACATTATCACCTCGTCAGCTTCTTGCACAACTACGGGTTGACACTGATATCTCAAATGTCATTTTAGGAGACTCAGCCATACGTAACATTACCCCAAGCCTCCTATTTTACAAAGGTAAGGCCAAATCATCAGTGTTCCAGTCTCACTGTCGATGATCTTATTCATTGGCTTAAACACATTCCACGCAACAACACCACACAGCAAATCATACTCACATTGGAATAAACACGTGCAAAGTACATCAATCACGGAAAACACATGGGCACAGCTGATCAAAAACATAAAACATGTTTTCCTCAGGCTAGACTATTGGCTTCCTCCATCATCCCCCAATGGGACAGCACCCTCTCAAAAAGACCGTCCACCTCTCCAACTTGACCTCACTACAGTGTGTGCAGAGAAAACATTGTCTATGCCGACACACCTCCATTTTCATCACCAAAAGCGGAGCTCACGCAAGGACATGTACACACGATCCCCTCCACCCCAGCCCAAAGGCACAGACAGGTTGGCGTACAGCCTCAAATACGCCGACCCAAATACTGCAGACAACCCCTGCTGAGGACGCCATTAGAAGACCATGTGGCGAGAGCTGGATGCAGTCCTCGCACCCCCCGGCCTCCCAGCTACGATATGAACACCAAAGAGACACTGGTCTCACTTGGTGTTCATCACCCAGCAGCCCTCAGACGCCATCCTGCCCCCGGTTCTGCAGCACCTATAATCCCTGGATCAACAGGTGGGTCTGTTCCATCCTCCACCCTGGCGAACGACATCCACCTATCCTGTCTTCATCCTTGACAACCCGGCGTGCAGCTACCCATCCTCTATCTCAGGCGGACCGACATCACCTTATCTTCCCACCTCTGGCGACCAGACTTTCAACTTCCCATATTCTGCCTCCGCCCTACAATGTGTGTGTTCTCGGGACTCAAGTGTGAGACATATCCACAGTGTGTGTGTTGTGTGTGTGTGTGTGTGTGTGTGTGTGTGTGTGTGTGTGTCGTGTGTGTGTGTGTGCGTGTGCGCGCATGCGCGCGCGCGCGTGTGTGTGTGTGTGGTGTGTGTGTGTGTGCGCGCGTGTGTGCGTGCGTGCGTCCGTGCGTGCGTGTGTGTGTGTGTGTGTGTGTGTGTGTGTTGTGTGTGTGTGTGGTGTGTGTGTGTGGTGTGTGTAATGCGAGAGTGCGTGCGCGCGTGCGTGTGTGTGTGTGTGTGTGTGTGTGTGTGTGTGTGTGTGTGTGTGTGTGTGTGTGTGTGTGTGTGTGTGAATGCGAGCGTGCGTGTGCGCGTGTGGGCGTGCGTGTGTGTGTGTGTGTGTGTGTGGTGTGTGTGTGTGTGTGTGTGTGTGTGTGTGTGTGTGTGTGTGTGTGAGTGTTGTGAGCGTGTGTGCGTGTGTATAAGTGTGTGGTGTGTGCGATATTGTGTGTGTGTGTGTGTGCGCGCGCGTGAATACAAGCGCGCGTACGCGCATTCGTGAGAGCGCAAATTTATATGGAAGCTCACCATGTAAATACAAGTTCTACAAGTTTAAATACCATACCCTCACCACTCCAACACCACCACCCCCCCCCCATCCTTCACCTTCCCTTCTTATTGGTTTTCGTTTTTTTTTTTTTTTTTTTTTTCCGAAACAGATATATCATATGGTCTATCATGGACACTAAGGATGTGTGAACACTCACTTATTTTGCTTTTGTTTGTGCTCAGAACATCGATTGTGTTTATTGTGCTACACTTCCGATCTACCAGCTTGTGAAGATGATTGTCATTTTAGGCTGACATTACAAACTTTGAAGTGAGGTAGGCGGCTCGTGCAGGTGCTCTCGCTTTGTGGAACTGAGAAGAAACTTTGGGCCAGCCTCCAGACATTGGGACCAGACTACTTTCTCACCGCAAAAACTGTTCGTGGATCATAGATATAAAAAAAAAAAGTTTTTTTTTTCTTTTTTTTTTTTTTTTTTTTTTTTCTTTTCTTTTTGGCTTTGTTGTTGTTTGCTTGTTTAATCGTTTGTTTTTGTTTTTGTCTTTTTTGTGTGCTTTGTTTGCCTTTTCTTCATCTACACTCTTTAAACCTGCTCTAAAGTGGATTGTGCTCATAGCACTCATCGCATCCTCTTTATTTGCACCGCTGTAAACTTTGTTGTTGTTGTTGTTGTTGTTTTAGTGTGTGTGTCTTATCGTCATTCATTGCTTTAAGCTTGATACTTTGTTTTCTTTCTTTCTATTTGTTCGTCATCGTGCTTCAACCATTGCTCTTTTTGTTGTTTGTTGTTTTACTGACTGACTGAATTTTCTAAAGATACATTCTGTTATCTGTTTTAGGCATAATAGTTAACCTTTAAATTCTTTGTGTGCGCTTGTCATTATTGTGCGTTATCCACAACCGTTACCTTTCTCACCTGTATTCTGTTGTTGTTGTTGTTGTTGTTGTGTTGTTGTTGTTGTTGTTGTTGTTTTTAACCTATAATTCTCTGTGTCTTTTTTGTGAAAACTGTCTTCCTCGTGATTTGTGCCTCTGTTCCCTTACTACCCATGCCTTCCAATAATCCCACTGTCCCAGGACTTCAAGTTGGACATCTCAATGTCTATCATTTATTTAATAAGGTCCATGAAATCTCATCTCTCTTAAAACAGTCACCCCATCCAGTACAAGTATTTGGCATAAGGAAACAAGGTTAGACTCTCGCATAACAGATAACTTATTTGCATTCCTGAATACAGCATAGAACGACGCGACAGTGATCAACCCAGCATACTGGCCTTGCCGTATACATTCATCAATCAATTGCCAACATTACCGACGCAGAACTGATCTTGAAATGATACTGTCGAATGTATCTGGATTGAAATAAAAAACTCCAAATCACCGCCATTACTAATCGGACATTTATATAGACACCCATCTTCCACATACGAATGGTATGACAACTTTGTACAAATGATGGATTGGATCTGTCACAACAATTCAAATATACTACTGTTAGGGGACTTCATATTGATATGTTAAACAACAACCAGCTTGGACAAGTACACTATCACTTCATGCACTCCATCAGTTAGTACAAACCCCAACAAATAACTAAAACAACTGCGACACTTATTGATCATGTATACACTAACAACAAACCGCAATACTAGATGTTTCAGTGGTACATTCTGGTATTAGTGATCACTGTCCAGTCTTCTGCACGTGGTCCTTAAGGCTCCCAAAACCACCACCCAAAGGTCACACGACCATCCAATACCGCTCTTTCAAAAAAGTTTAATGAAGCAGCATACTCTATGACTTAAACATTTCCCCATTTCACTTAACTTATAATTACTCAGACGTCGATGATGCACTGTCTTCTGGTACCAACATTCCTCACCATCATAAATAAACAACGCGCCGTTACATCAAAAAAGAGTTAGGCATCCGCAGTGAACCGTGGTTAACTCCAGAATTGTGCAAGAATGGTACTACGTGACCAACTCAAGGCAGCAAATTTGTTTGACGAATACAAAGAGCAGAGAAACTTTGTTTCAAACGAAGTTGAAAAGCCAAACGAGACTACTCAGTCAATGATAACGGATGCAAAATCCACAGCCCAATGTGGAGGGCATAAACACTATTGTACGCAACAAGCGTACAAATTCACAAACTTCAAGCACCAACATCACCCGGACAAATTTAATACCCACTTTCTGTCATTATCAGATACCCTTACTCAAGCTCAGACGTTAAGAGCACCAAATGAATATACATGCCGACTTCCCTAATATCATTTTGCAAACAAAAACTTGGATCCAGTAAATGAAACAAACTGCGGCGTTACTGAAACACGACAAAAAAGCAAAAGAGCACACAAAACAAAGTGTGAAGTAACGACGATTTAATGCACGACCAAAACAGGACAAGAAATTTTCGGCAAAAATGCCTTCCTCAGCGACAAAAAAATACAGACTAAACATCCCACAATACCCCCCTTGTGAACCCCAAAGTGGTGAATGAAGTAAAAGAGGGACAGTGGAAGAGAGGGTGAGTAGAGTTCGAGGAATAGGGCACGAGGAAAGAGGGTAAAGTGAGGAGGAGGAAAAGGAGAGAGGGAGAGAGGAGAGAGAGAGGGGGGGGGGAGAAAGAGAGCAGAGAGACAGAATGGAAGTGAGGAAGAGTGGAGAATGAGAGAGAAGAGGAGGGGAAGGAGAGTGAGGGGAGGGGAGGGGTGATGGTATGTAGTGGGTGTGTTGCATATGAAGGAAATGAAGAAGAGAAAGCACAAAAAATAAGATACAATATACTCGAAAAAAGCTTTTTAAAAATGACAAGGGGAGGGGGGGAGAGAAAGGGGGTCAGCCGCCTAAAGCATCCGACCCAAGTCTGCCCCAAAGGGGTAGGTTCCCCTACCCAAGCACCAAGGGGGAGAGGGAAAACGGGAGAACCCCGAGAAAAAACCCACTAGCCAGACGCAGCTAAGAGCTGAAAGGCTCACCCCACAACACACGAAAAAAAAAAAAAAAAAAAAAAAAAAAAAAAAAAAACACACTTCCCCGCGGGCAACACCACACACACACACACACACACACACACACACACACACACACACACACACAAAACACCGTGCGCGCGCGTGCACGAAAAAACACGCACTCACACATACACATGCCAATAAGCGCACACACTGGGGGGGGGGGGGGGGGGGGGGGTAACAATGGGGAATAAATGGGTAAATGTACAAACAAGGCAATACATTAAGACATCGGGGTGTAGCATAGGGAAGTAGGTGGTGCTATGGTGGCGCAACAGAAAAAAAGGGGCAAAAAAAAAGGCATTAACGTAAACGATAGATATGCGGTCATGATGAGAGGCGCTAACAACACTCCCAATGACAAAAAAAAAAATATAAAAAAAAAATCTATATACATACACATATATATATATATATAAACATATACACATATATATACATATATACATATATATATATACATATATTATATATATATATACACATACATACACACACATACACACACACATATATATATATATGCAGTAGACAAAAAAAAAAAAAAAGGGGAAGAAAAAGGAGGGGAGGAAGGGGACAGGGGGGGGGCCGAGGGGAAAGAAGGAGAGACATAAAGAGAGGACAAAAAGAGGGGCCTAAAGGAAGGGTTTGGAAGTATGAGGGAGGGCGAGGGGGAGGAGGGTGGGGGGTGAGAGAGGAGAAGAGTAGAGGTCGAAAGTAGAGAGAAAGGAAGTAAGAAGGAAAGTAAAGAGAAGGAACGAAAGGGGGAAGGAGCCCTTCAGAGGACGATAGAAAAGGAACAAGGACGGAGGAGGTGAGGGGGAAGAAGAGAAAGGGGAGAGGGGGTAAGGGGGTAGAAAAAGGGGGGGGGGTGAAAAAAAAAGGGAGGGAGGGGGGGGGGAGGGGGAGGGGGCCCAAAGGAGGGTAGGAAGGAGAGGGATAGATACAAAAGTAAGTGAAAGAAAAATAAATGAATAAATAAAAGAAAATAGAAAAAAAACAAAAAAGACAGGAGACTGGGGAGCTAACCCTACTCAGAAACTCCTGGCAGAAGATATAGGCCTCAAACGATCATTCCAGTAGCGCCCGGCTCTACGGTCACGAAGAGGCCACTGATGCAGACCAACCATGCACAGGTAAGTACTAAAGGTAAAGGGAATAATAAGTCATTGTCCACCTGAATTGTCTCGGGGGAAAAAAAAAAAAAAAAAAAAGTACACAGAATTGCTAAGCTTTTTCATTGATACCAGCTGGATTTCTGGTGCCAGTTTTTGAATCAGGTGAGACTCCCTATCCTTCCTGTCTCTAGAGTCATAGTTTTTCATGAGCCACAAGCCCTTCATCTTGCATTGTGCGCGGAATGGCTGGGGAGGTTGAAGTGCTTGGCTACTGGTTTGTCCCTGTTGTATTTAATGTCAGCGAGGTGTTCCCTTTAAATGACAGTCAAAGTGCGTCGGTCTCGCCCATGTAAAGTTTAGAACAAGCGGTTTCAGTGGATGATGTAGACCAAGTTAGGGGGTTTGGGAGTTGAAGAATTTAGAGACGGTCATGCGTGAACTGGGTCCTTTCACTTCAATGGCAGTGCAGATGAAGGGGCAGGTCTTTCAGTTGGGCAGATTGCATGGGCTTGTGCCTACAGAAGATTGACGTCTGCGAGGTGGAGGCTGGAACGCACAAGCAAGTCACGGATATTCTTGTCCGTTTGTAGGCAACTAGAGGGGGCTGGGAAAAATTCTAGCTGAAATGGGCAAGACGAAGGATGTTCCGTTGGTTTGGAGAATTTTGCGCACCTGGTGGACAGAAGGGTGGTAGAGCGGCTGACAACAGGTCTGTCTCTGGTAGATCCTGGGGTTTGGGTTCACATAGCGCAAATTAAAGAATAAAAAATCATGGGTCCTGATAACATACCCGCATTTCTTCTCAAAACTCGCTCTACCTTACATTGTTGGTCTCTTACATACATATATAATCTATCCATTGAAAACTAATGTTTTCCCGCAGGCGTCAAAAACGCCAAGTAATCCCCCTTCCAAAATCAAATGATTTGTCGGATCCCAAAAAATTTCAGAACCTATATCCTTACTATCGA
This sequence comes from Conus ventricosus, assembly GCA_018398815.1. Taxonomy (NCBI): domain Eukaryota; kingdom Metazoa; phylum Mollusca; class Gastropoda; order Neogastropoda; family Conidae; genus Conus; species Conus ventricosus. The sequence goes on from CM031600.1 coordinate 102,389,688, forward strand.
TTCTATCCAAACCCCTTGAAAGACAATACACACACACGTATCTCAGTTATGGGGGAAAAACAAACTTTATCACCCCCTCCAATCTGGGGTTCCGATCTAATCATTCCTGCCACACAGCATTATCACGAATGTGTGACTCATGGCTTTCAAATATGAACCAATCACCCAAAATACAGGGGTTGTCTTTCTTGACTTCAAAAAGGCGTTTGATCTTGTTGATCATTCCATTCTTCTAAAGAAACTATCTCTTACTTGAACCATACCCCGACAATCTCATTATTCCAGTCATACTTGAACGATTGGACTCAGTATGTGGCGCTTAATGGCAAAACCTCCACTTCAGACTTTGTCAGACATGGAGTCCCACAGGGCTCTGTACTAGGCCCCTACTATTCTGCATCTTCATCAATGATTTACCATGTCCGTATCATGATGAAAAGGTCACAACAGATTTATTTGCTGATGACTCGTCGCTCCAAACGAATGGTAGTGATCTACAGACAATAGAAACTTCTCTCCAGGAAAGTCTAAACGACGTGTCAGACTGGTGTCATTCAAACTCAATGGTCATACACCAGGCAAAACCAAATCTATGATTATAGCTACCCGCCAAAAACACCAGTTGACTCCTCTTTCCCTAAAACTTCAGTTGAATGGCACTTCTATCGAGCAGGTAGACGAGCATCGTTTTTAGGGTTAACAATAGATAAAGAATTGAAATGGCAATCTCATCTAAATAACGTATGCAAAGTAGTCTCAAAACACCTTTTCCTGTTATCTCAATTAAAGCGCTACGTCAACATTAATGTGCTTAAACTTTTCTTCAATGCACACATAATGTCACGTATCAATTACGCCTCAACAGTGTGGGACGGCAGTAGTGACGTCCACAAAAAAAGGCTGAATTCTCTCCATAGACGTGCAGCAAAGCTATCATCAGCTGTATCTCTAACAACAGACGAAAAACTAAAAGCGCTGAACATACTTCCTCTGAATAGGCAATTGGAATTCAACAAGGCATCATTTATGTTTACAATCTTGACAGATACTATGCCATGTTATATCAATGCCCTTTTTACAAGATCGAACTGCTTTTCTGGCTCGACGAAATTCCTTCTTCCCTACCCACGCATTGATCTATACAAAATAAGCCTAGCTTACTCTGGACCATATATCTGGAACTCACTTCCACCGAATCTACAAAACATGAATACTTTAAAACTTTTCAGGAACATTTGCATAAACATTTTATGTCTCAGTAGTTAAATTACTCGATTACAATGATTAGCGTCCACTCGCTAGTCTTCTGTGAACCATGCTTTGAATAAATCGTCTAAACATAAAACCTACTCCGTTAAATCGCTCATCCCCACTCCCACTCTGTCTACCCTCCTTTTCTCCTCCCCCTACCTACCATTCTCTCTTCCCCACCCTCCTCTGACCTCTCTCTCTCTGTAGTTTTTGTTTGTTTGTTTGCTTGTAAGTTTCCTTTTGTTTTACCATCCCCCATCTCTTGTGCTTTTATGATATTTTGCTTATCTTTGTAGAATTGATTATATGTTGCTATGTTGAATTGTTGTATAAATGATTTGCGAAATAATTTTGCATGACAAGGACGATTGTAAGACTAGGTTTGGCTAAAATCTTCATCTTGGGTTTTAAAAGATCAATCAATCAATCAATCAATCAATCAAAAATCTCTTACGACTTACCCGCATCCCTTCGCTCCTGCGTCTCTTCTCTCTCTCTTCTTCTCTTTTCCCCTTCTCTTCTCTCTCTCTCTTCTCTCTCTTTTACCATTGTCCGTTCTTTTGAAAAGGTCACAACAGTTTTATTTGCTGATGACTCGTCGCTCCAAACGAATGGTGTGATCTACAGACAATAGAAATTCTCCCCGGGAAAAGTTAACGAGTGTCAGAGGGTGTCTTTAAAACTCAATGGTCTACACCCACCCAAAAACCAAATCTTGATTATAGTACCGCCAAAAACACCAGTTGATCCTCTTTCCCTAAAACTTCATTTGAATGGCATTTTCTATCGAGCGGTAGACGGCATCGTGATTTGGGGTTTAAAACGATGATAAAAAATTGAAATGGCAAATCTCTTTAAAAATAACGAATGAAAAAGTAGCCCAAAACCCTTTTCCTGTTTCTCAATTAAAGCGCTACGTCAACATAATGTGCTTAAACTTTTCTTCAATGCACAATAATGTAAAGTACAATTACCCCTCAACAGTGTGGGACGGCGTTAGTGAGTCCACAAAAAAAAAAGGGTGAATTCTCTCTGCGTGCGCAAAAGCTACTCCATCGCTGTATCTCTAACAAAAGACGAAAAAAATAAAAGCGCTGAACATATTCCCCTGAATAGGCAATTGGAAATTTAACAAGGGTCATTTATGTTTTCAATCTTGACAGAACTTGCCATGTTTTACAATGTCCTTTTTAAAAATCGAAAAGCTTTTTTTGGCTCGACGAAAATTTCCCTTTTTCCCTACCCACGATTGTCTATACAAACAAGCCTAGTTACTTGGACCTTGTCTGGAAATCACTTCCCCCCGTCTACAAAACATGAATCTTTAAAACTTTTCAAAGGAAATTTGCTAAACATTTTATGTTCGTAGTTAAATTACTCGATTACAATGATTAGCGTCCACTCGCTAAGTCTTCTGTGAACCATACTTTGAATAAATCGTCTAAACATAAAACCTACTCGTTAAAATCGCTCATCCCCACCCCCACTCTGTCTACCATCCCTTTTCTCCTCCCCCTACCTACCATTCTCTCTTCCCCACCCTCTGACCTCTCTCTCTGTGTAGTTTTTGTTTGTTGTTTGCTTGTAAGTTTCCTTTTGTTTTACCATCTCCCATCTCATTAGTGCTTTTATGACTAGTTTGCTTATAAATTGTAGAATTAGATTATCATGTTGCTATCCTGAATTGTCTGTATGAATGATATGTGCTGAAATAATGTATGCATGACAAGGACAGATTGTAAGACTAGGCTTTGGCCTAAAATTCTTCATCCTTGGGTATTAAAGATCAATCAATCAATACAATCAATCATCTCTCCCCCCCCTCTTGTTTTTTTAAATTTTAATCCCGTTTTGTATTGTAGTTCTAGTCACTTTTGCATGCTTCCTGTTTACCTTTTATTTTATATTGTTAGTAGTAAGGTTAGGGACTTCTCACCCTCAAAAACGGTGCAGGAGAACGGTGCAGGGGAACACGACAACGCCTCAGGGGGCAGACCGTATGACAGAGGATGGCTTGCTGATGACATGGGGAGATCGATGTGAGGTCCTATGAAGAGACCCTACGGGCGATGACGAGACTTGCATCTTAATGATGCAATCAGTATATAAAAACGTAAAGAAAAAAATGACGGGACTGGTTATAACATTTTTTTTTTCGTCTCCCAAGGGCGACAACACACAAACACATGATGAAAAAAAAAATGCAGTCAGCTCCTTAAAAGGGGCCCGGGATTTATACCTCCCACACCCTTACCAGCTCATCATGACTGACTCTTTAGAACTGGTTCATTAAAAGTTAAAAAATGAGATTTGGGGGTTAGTAGGTGTCTTTGTTTGTTTGTTTGTTTTTTGTTTTGTTTAGGCCCCTCTCCCAAGGGGGACAAACACAAACACATGCTGAAAAAAGGCAGTCAGCTCCCTTGAAAGGTCCGAAGTTTACCCGCTACAAACCTTACCAGTCATCAAGACTGACTCTCGACATTGCTATTAATGCACCTTAGGGGCGAAGGATATGACAGGATGCTCGGTGAAGGCATCGTGAGATCGATGTGACGTCACTATTAAAGACCCTAAGGGCGATTTAAAAAAGCATGTACTGTAATTTACCACGCCTGTCTGTCAAATTATGAAAAAGCTAAATGTTTTTTAACCATCGAAATGTATAAACGAATCAGGAAGGCTATATCAACGTATTTGCGTGCCAAAAAAAAAAGAAAAATCATGTTGCATCAGGGCATTGTGATTTAGTGTAAATGACATGTTTTCCCCGTACGCTTTATCGTTTAAGCTATAAAAAGGACTAAAGTCAAAGCAAAAAGTAAAACTAACGTTAATCAATCTGACAGAATGAAGGGCCACCCAGGAAAACCCCGGAGTGTGGGGGACTGTTTCCTAAAAAATAATGGGAAAAAACAGCACACTCTGATCAAGAAAAAAAAAATAAAACGACTATTAGAACAGTCATTAAGACCACAATCACGTTGGAAACGCTATCTACAGAAAAAAAAAGCTACAGCTTGACTCGGAAACCAACGATTGTACTCCATGAAAAACTGCTGTCGCATAGAGGGGCGTAAAGACTTGGTCCAACCTTCGACGACTGAGTGTCATGTACAGCGAATCCGTATCCATCATCAAAAGTTGAAAATCTGATCTGTCGAAAAATTTGTCCAAACAATAGTAATAAAACTGCAACAATCGCAACTTGGCATTTGGGTGACAAATAACCATGGATGGGGATGCCCATTGTTTTGTTTTTCTATTTTCCATTTCTACAAACCGCCACCTAGCTCGGTCATTTTTTTTAAAACCCGCCCTTCAATAATAGGATTCCCTAAAGGGGCTGTGCCCGTTTGGGAAACAAACCCCCCAGAGTCGAATCGAAAAAATGAATGCCAAAATCGACCAAAAGAAAAACATCTTCAACGTGCCAAGTCCCACCAAATTTAATTTAAAGATAAAACACTCCCCACAACCACTGTGCAAAGGGGACGAACCCGCCAGGTTCCCACTCTGGGGGGAGAGAAAAAACCCTGAGACCGACCCTCGGGGGAAAAGATGTCACCCCCAGCGACCCCCCTGTCCTCTAGCCTCCCAGCCCCCTTTTAGGGGTTCCTCCTCCCTTCTTTAAGTGTTTTTTTTTTATGTCTTCTTCTCGGGTTTTCCTTCTTTTTCTTCGCTTCTCCAATAAATGATGTGGGGGGGGTAAAAAAACAAAGGGATGGTGAGAATAAGCTCCACAAGATGACGAGCCCTGCCCCGTGGGGTGACTGCCATCCATTGATATCTAGAATACAGGGCGGGGCCCTCCCCAACAAAAGACAATAAATAGAAAAAAACGGATGATCGACCCCCCCCAAACGAGTTCAAACTCCCCCAAGCCCAACTTTTGTCCCCCTTCCAAAAGTGACGTGGCGAGCGAGAAAACTGAGTGAACGAAAAAAGGGGACGCCGTGCAAAGCGTGCCCGAGGGGGGGTGAAAATGGCATCGACTGCCCAAAAATCGTGAGCAGTGTTTCCCCCAGATTTGGTCCCTTCTAAAAAAATGGCATATAGGGTAAAAATAATAGGGAAAAAAAATCTCCTCGCAAGGGGGGGAAAAAAAAAGGTCCGTAAATAATGAATGTCTCGGTGTTTTGGCGATGTTGTCAGCTTTTAACCCTAGGCACTGTTGCCTAGAAATTTGGGTTTTAGCCAAAATAGCTGCGATGAATCCTTATCCCCTTTTGCATTTTTCAGACCCCCGTTCCCCAACTTTTTTTGAAACAGGGTTTGGGGTTTGTATAAAATGAAAATGGGTTGTTTCAACAAGCCCCTTTCCCAAAGTCCATTTGTTATTGTGTGTGTGTTTTGTATCGATTCTGACACGTCACTTGATGTGATGAGTTGCGTAACATTGATCTACAAATCAATATATGGTGGGTTTCGCTGTTCAAGGGGCGCAATCGCCTTTGAAGTATACGTTTTTAGGGTTGGGGGCTTCACCCTTGCAAGGGCATTTCCGGCAAACGACTAAGGAAGCAAAGTTCCAATCTTACTTCCCTTTTACCCAGAGGGAACAAACTTAGCCCACGTTGACACATTTTTTATGTATTATCGTGGGGACCGTCAATAACACAAAAACCAAGGAGGTAGGGGGGTTTTCACCTGACGTTTTTCTGCCTCATACAAACGATAACATTTTTTTTTCTCCATTTTTCCCCAGGGGTAGCGGGGGCTTTTGCTGCCACAAAAACGTGGGCACATTTTTTTTTTTTTCCCCCTTAAACTTGGGGGGTCGTTTTAAACTGTCACATATTGCACAAAAAACAAAATTTCCCCGGGTTTTATGGGTTGTGCGGGTTTAAAACAGGACCGTGATCGGACAGAAAGAAAAATACCATAAACGCAGACAGACAGAGACACAGAACGGACAGAGACAAACGATAAAAATGAAAAAAGGAGGAAAAGAAGAAGAAGAATCATAATTTTACTGTATTTAAAAATTACTTGTTTTTTAAACGAAAAAAAAGGTTTTATTAACATCAAAAAACCATAGGCAGGGGCTGTATATAAAATCTTTGTTGTCCCGGCAATGTGCTTTGTGTTCAATGTGTTTGGTCATGGAAATAAAACTTTTAAACCAACATCGAAATTTTTTTTTTCCTGAATAATTTTAGGGTGTGTTTTTTTTTTTCTAAAGCTCCTTTTCCCCAACGTAAGATAACGTCGGTCCTGACCTTTATTAAAAAACAAAAAAAAAGCTTTTAAAGTTTTTTATCCAATTTTATTTCACAACGACTTTTGCAGAAAAGATACAGTTTAACATGGGGCTTTTCATGTAAAAGTTTGCTCTTAAAAAAAAAAGCCGGACCGGTGAAAGTTAAATCAGAAACGTTCTTACCCTTTATTTCACGGTTTATTTTTGGAAATTTATGAAGGAGTCCCTTGCCCAAATACGAATTTTAAATTTACCTTCCTCACGAAATGAGTCTCTTTTTCTCGAAAAAGTTGTTTGGAGTTTTAAAGATCTAAAAACACTTTTTCGCTCGTTTTTATTGGAGAAACCCCATGCAAAAAAAAGTTTAGTTTTTAGATACAGGGGGTTTGAAAAAGGGACCACTTAAGAACAATTTTTTTAAAATGAGGGAATTCTGAATCATTGGTAACTATTTAGACAAGGGAGTATAGTTGACACGGGTTTAAAAGTCACAACGTGAGCTTTTGAAGTTTTGTGTCCTTGTTGGGGGCCCTTTAAAGCAGAGGGGGAAAACGGATTGCGTGAATTTCTTTTTGGGGAAATTTTTTTGGATCAGTCTTGTATTTTTACTTATTAGGCGCTGTGACCATTCATTACGGGGTAATACCGCTATCCAGAAGAAAAGGGGGGTTCCCTTTAAAATTGAGTGGTCGGGTTTTTTGAGGGTTTGTCTTAGCGGGGGAGGTACAACATTAAATGAGAGAGGTTGATTACATGATGGTGTTTCCTTAATTTGGCGTAAACCCTTAAATGACATGTCGATGCATTAGGCCACAACTGTCTATCTTAAAAAAACCCCATTTTGAGAAATGCCACTTAAAATTTCACAGGTCCCCAAAAATTCCCCTTGCGCGCAAAACTTCCAAAACTTGGGAAAAACAAAACTAGATGGTTTCTAAAGCTGTACAAATGGGGGTTAAAAAAACTCAAATGAAACCAAAAAAATTAGCAACTTAAAAGTAAAACTTTTGGGTCGAAAAGAAAGGTTTTCATCTTCCCCCAAATTTTGAATCACAACTTTTAACAAGACTTAGAACGTTGTGGGACACAACGGTAAGACCCCAACAGGGTGAAACCTCGGCCACAAATGATCAGCTATGGGTAGTGACTTGTGGCCTGGAACTTCCTTCAGTTTCCGTAATGTTTTGGAAAACAAATGTCTTCTATGGCTCTAGCCACTTTTGGCATGGAAAAAAAGTCCCTTATGGAACTTTCAGATCACAAAATGTTATTAAAAAAATCATTGTGGTGTAAAAAATGTCGTTTTTTGTATTGTTATTTGGGCAAAAAGTGCTCCGAATGAAAAAAAATAGTTGGGCCTTGGAATTTGAATAATATGTCTACATTAGGGAAAAAGGGTTTTAAAATTTTTGAACCGTGTTTTACACTGAGCTAAATTTTTATTTTACACTATTAATTTCTCGGAAACCCCTCCTGATGAAAAAATGGACTGGATTGGCTTGTTGAAGCGTTTTTAAGGAAAAAAGGTTTTGATCAATAGCCCAAGAAAATAACGTCCCCAGTTTTGGAAAAGCGTGAACAAAGACGACACACACACACAACGCATGCACCACGCACCACGCACGCAACACAACACATACACACACCACACCAAACACAACAACACACACACACAACACACACAACCCAACACCACCACACACCCAAAACCCCACACAGGGGAGAGGTGAATGCCCCCCCCCTAAAGCTACTTTACTTCCCCTGCCGTAACAAAAAAAAAATATACAATAGATGAACCATATGCAAAATTGTTAGCCCACCTTGTTTGCTGTCTCCCAAAAACCACACAAGATGAATCTCACAGCAAGAACAATGTTTTTCATTGTCACAGTTCACGGTTTGTTCCCAAAAAGGGAGTGGGGTGGGGGGGGAGAGATTTCACTGATCATTCACAAAAAGGAAAAAAAAAAATTTTCATGTATCTACTTCAGTT
>CM031600.1:102399052-102412231 GCA_018398815.1 Conus ventricosus
TTGTTTTATCCTGTAATTTGTGAAATGTATTTTGTGAGATTGGTCATCAATTTGAACTTTTTTTCTTTTAAAAAGACTGAAAGTTTGAAATATCCTATTTATGGTGGATCATGATGATTGATTCTATACTTGATTATTAATTTGGTGAATCATGTGTGATGGTTACACATTTTGAGATTCATGGCTGAAGATGTGTTTAAGTGAAGTTGTATATCCTTTAAAAAATTTTCTGGAGAAAATTTTTTCATCCCTAGGATGGGGGGTGTCATGTGACGTAGCCTCACATCAAGGCATGTGACGCTCCATCACATGTAGTTGTTGATATGAATCATTTCCCCGTGCCACAATTAAAGGAAGAATATTCATATGGCTTGACTAGTGTAGCGGGCGTCCCAAAAATAATTGTGAGTATGACTCATTCAAGAAACGAATGTGGTCATTGGGTGAAAGTGACCACTGAGTGATAGTTTAACAAGGCTGGTAAGGTAAGGTGCTGGTCATGTGTTTTGAACACTGAGTATGCACTCACTAGGAGAAGGGAGGAAAGAGTCAGTTTTAACCCAGCAGATGGCCTAGAGACTCGAACCTGTCAGGACGGTGGTCCTCTTTGCTGACCAGTCATTACCAGCCCTTCACCCTTCACCCTTTTACCCTTCGCCCTTCACCCTTCACCTTTCACCCGTGAGGTGGTTGAAGATGGCCATGGTGTGGGGAACACACCGGTAATTCAGCCCCAGCAAGTGCCAACTCCAGGGAGAGGAGTTGGGACTCGACACTTCTCAAGAGACAGAAGAAGTCGAGGAAGAGAAGTCGAGATTCGTATCTCCAGGACAGGAGAATTCGAGGGGGAAATATATTGTCTCAGAGAGACAGGGAATTGAGAAAGCAGGGAAGCTTTACTTGAGGCAGGCAGGGCCTCAGTGATTACGGGAGTTGTGTATTCTCCTGGTCCGGATTTTTTTGGATAACGGAATGTGAAGGCCATGGCTTTATAGAAGCGGAACTAGACTATTTTATCTCTCGGTGTGAGGAGAGATACATGTGTGAAGATTGATTTGTCTCTCTCGGTTGTGAGGAGAGATACATGTGTGAAGATTGATTTGTCTCTCGGTGTGAGGAGAGATACATGTGTGCAGATTTATTTGTCTCTCAGTGTGGAGAGAGATACAGTTGTAAACTCTGTTTACAAGTGGTTGATGATTTAGTAAATTGTTTTCCTGAAGGAGAGGGGGAGAAGAAAAACATTCGGTAGTGCGCCTTTTGGTTGATTGGAAAGATTGCGTGTGCGTATGGAGTAAATGCTGTCATGAATGCGGGTATGCAAAAGTGACAGTGTGACACCAGTGAAGTCACATACTATCTTCAAATACATGACCTTCCCTTAGGTGACAGCACATTTCAGGCCTTTGCTCTCACCCGTGACCCTATCTGTGCGCCAACTTGAGATCCGAAATAGTGCCATTCCTTTTACTTTAATCTGTCTGCTTGGAACCATCTGACTTGTACCTTGATGGCCATATGAAAGAAAATGAGGAGAATAACTTTCAGGCACAATGATAATTCTCAAAACAATCTCATTGCGCCAGTCTATAAATACTCGACTCTTAAGCAAGGCCTTGGCGCATTAATTTTGGCGTGCAGCCTCAGTTATATTTCTGGTAACAGGCTGCACACAAGAATTAATGCGTCGAGGTCCTGCTTTTGGAATCGAATATTCATAGACAAGCACAATGAGATTGCTTTGAGAATTTTTTGTGTCTGAAAGTTGATTTACCTTTTTTCTTTTCTTTTTCTTCTTCTTTTCTTTTCTTTTCCTTTTATGCGCTCCACAAGGCACACGCTAGGTGTTTCATAGCACACATATTACAATGCAAGGAATGGGACTATTTAGGATACACCATTTGGCGCGAAGTTATGGTCACGGGTGAGCGCGAAGGCCTGAAGTGTGATGTCAGCTATGGGGGAGGTAATGTATTTGAAGGTTGTGAACTGTTGAACTGTTTCTTCGGTGGAAATAAAAAAACAACAACAACAAAGAAACAAATGAAATGAATGGTGAGGGGTTGTTCTTTTGGTCATTTATTCGTTTAATATCAAATGCTGGCCCAAACTTATGGTCGTCCCAAAACCTTACATGGATTATATAATAATTTACATGGATTATATAGTAATTTACATGGATTATATAGTTATTTGCATCGATTATATAGTAATTTGCATAGATTATATAGTAATTTACATGGATTATATAGTAATTTACATGGATTATATAGTAATTTACATGGATTATATAGCGATTTAGAGCAAAATCCTAATTGTAGCGTGTGGCCACATGACGAACGCCAGAAGTGTATGATGGTGAGTCCATTCAATGAACGATGAAAGGTATTGCAGGCATTGTTCAGGTCACTGAGCCAAAGGAATGGTGGTGTATGATGGTGAGTCCATTAAATGAAAGATGAAAGGTATTGCATGCATTGTTCAGGTCACTGAGCTAAAGGAATGGTGGTGTATGATGGGGAGTCCATTAAATGAAAGATGAAAGGTATTTGTCATGTGACGTAGCCTCACATCAAGGCATGTGACGCTCCATCACATGTAGTTAGTGATATGAATCATTTCCCCATGCCACTACTAAAAAGGAAGAATATTCGTGTGGCTTGACTAGTGTAGCGGGCGTCCCCAAATAATGGTGAGAATGACTCAGTAAAGAAAGAAGGGTGGTCATTGGGTGAAAGTGACCACTGAGAGATAGTTTAACAAGGGCTGGTAAGGTGGTGGTCATGTGTTTTGAACACTGAGTATGCACTCACTAGGAGGAGGGAGGATAGAATCAGTTTTAGCCCAGCAGATGGCCTAGACACTCGAACCTGTCAGGACGCTGGTCCTCACTGCTGACCAGTCATTACCAGGTGAGCGATAGATAGTTGGGGAAAGCTACAGGGGAAAACTTAAAGAAAAGAGAAAGAAAGAATTCATAATTAAATTGGGAAGCAGGTTACTTACACGAACCTTATTCGTGTTTCAGCCCTTCACCCTTCGCCCTTCACCTTTCACCTTTCACCCGTGAGGGGGTTAAAGATGGCCATGGTGTGGGGGAACACACCGGTAGTTCAGCCCGGCAATTAACGACTCCAGGGAGAGGAGTTGGAACTCGTCATCTCTCCGGAGACAGGAGAAGACGAGGGAGAGGAGTGGGAACTCATCACTCCAGTGACAGGAGAAGTCGAGGGAGAGAAGCCGGAGCTCATATCTCCAGTGACGGGAGAATTCAAGGGGGCGATACACTGTCTCAGAGAGACAGGGAATCATGATGGTATGGAGCGAGTCCAAATTCTGATGCAGGTATAGCATCAAGGAGTGAAAGAATTATTTATTCTCCTGGTCTGGATCTTAGGCCAATGTTGTTTGAAGGCCATGACTTTATAGAAACTTGGATCACTTAGTTTATCTCTCAGTGTAAAGGAGATACATATATAAAATCTGTTTACAAATTGTTTGATGTGATTTAGTAAAGTGTTTTTCCCTGAAGGAGAGGGGGAGAAGAAAAAAACATTCGGTAGTGCGCCTTTTGGTTGATTGGAAAGATTGCGTGTGCGTATGGAGTAAATGCTGTCATGAATGCGTGTGTGCAATAGTGACAGTGAGACAGTGGTGACCCCGACGTAGCTGCCGTTTTGTTTCCCCTGGGAAAAAAAAGAAGAAAGATTTCTATTTGTACCTTCAGAGGAAGGATTTCTGTTGTCCCCTCAGGGTTTGAGGGAAGAAAAAAGAAGAAAGATTTGTATTTATACCCTCGGGGCCTGAAAAAAAAAGATTTCTATTTGTACCCTCAAGGGTTTGAGGGAAGAAAAAAAAAGAAAGTTTAATTATCTACTGTGTATTTGCAATTTTTTTTTCTGTTATGTGTGTGAGTGAATGTATTTTCAGTGCAAGTGAGGACTTCTCTCTTTTTTTTGACTCTGAGTTTTGCTAGTGGTTTTGTTTGTAAGTTCCTAATTTTTTTTCCCCCGATCGGTGAGCCCCACCGCTTTTCGCTACCTTGAGCGACTAGTTCAAGAGTGGAGCAGCCGTGATTCCCTATTTTGTCCTTTTCCCCGATCGGTGACCCCCACCGCTTCTCGCTACATTGAGCGATTAGTTCAAGAGTGGGAGCAGCCGTGATCGCCCTTATTAGGTTTATTTTGTTGTTTTTTTTTCTTTCTCTGTCCTATCGTTTCATTTCAAGTAGTCCCCTTTTCCAGAGTTTAAACCCGACCTTGTCTCTTCAACAGGACAGAGGTTGACAAGTGCGGGGAAAACTCCTCCTAATAAAATTTTCTATTGTTTTCTTTTTGGAGGGGTTGTGAGATTTTCTTTGCGTTTGGGTGAATGTACATTTATTGATTGATTGTTTAGTATTTTGTATCATTGCTGTAGTGTTGTGTATACTGTGCATGATTTGTTTTCCCGTCTCCAGTTTCACGGGAGACAGTGACCACTAGGGTGCTGTCTGAGGGCTTCTTTTGCTTTTCTTGATTTCATCTCACTGTTCCGATCCTGTGTATCCTTTCATTTCCTTTTCACCCCCTTTTTCAAAACCTCTTAAACCTTCTCATCAATAAGCTCCTGTCTAGTTTTCTTTTCAACATTTCATCTTTTACGTAGATTTCCGCTTGTTTGTGTTTCTTCCCCTCTTTTTAATTGTTTGTGCTTCCATTTGTTTTGTAAATTTATATTCATTTTTTTGTATAAGGCGATACATTTGTTTTTAAATTCATTTGAAATTAAGTAAGAAAGAAGACTGACAACAAAACATTTAAGAACTAAAACTTTATAAAGGATTTATTTTCAGAAAACTTTAGTATTGTGTTTTTTTCCTTTCTTAGGAAAAAACAGTTTAGCATTAAACGTCTTTTTTTTTTTTAAAATTCCCAAATTGATACCGGTTTTCAAGAAAAAAATTACTTTTTGGAAAAATACTTCCTTGGTTTCATATCTCCCTTGTTTTAGAAACCCCCTTTTTTTTGGTTATCCCGGGAAAATCAATTCTGTATTGGTAATATTAAAATTTTCATTTTTTGTAAAACATAAAGCGTTTTTCCTTTATATCCCCTTATTTTATTCATATTTTAAAATTGTTTTGTGTTTTTTATCTTTTGAGGGTTTTCTTTTTGGATTTTTTTGGAAAAAATATGTTCAACAAGCGGAACGTTTGGGGTTTTTGTTTGGAAAAAATTACTTTGTAAAACAATGCTTTGTTTGGGCGGGAAGGCAAGAGAAAGAGAAAAAAATTCAAAGGAAACAGAAAGTGAAAAAGGAAATAAAAAAGAGAAGAAAATAAAAGGGAAAAACTAAAAGTAAAGAAAGGAGATTACAGAGGGAAGCTGAGTTGAAGAAAAAAGATTAAAAAGGGAACCCTGAAGTTGAAGAAAAAAGACTAAGAGGGAACTGAAGATAAAGAACGTAAATTTTAAGTTGGGCATTTTAAATTAGGGGACTGATGCTGAAATTAAAGAAAAAGGGCATGGGAGAAAACCCTTTCCCCAGCTCCCCCAAGGGGTTCCGCAAGAGCGCCTCAATAAAAAACCGCATATTTTTCCAAAGTTACCGCCTTTCGGGGAAAAAAAAGGGGTGACTTTCGAAAATTTTTCCCTTTTCCGATTTGAAAGTAAACGCAACGCCCCTTGTGGGGGCCCAAAAGGAAAAGTGGAATTGTATATTGCGTCGTTTTTTAAAGGGGTAGCGTTTTGGCACTGTACCACACACTCCAGCGAAAAAAAAATTTGATTTGGGGAATCAGTTAAGGAAAAAACTCCTCAAAAAATTTAAATTTTTCTGCCGTTCGTTTTTCGGGGGGGAAGGGGTTTCCGTTCTGGGCCCCCCTGACAAAGGAGAATCATTTCCGTCGTTTTTTAAAATTCGTTAGTCATTTTTTAACGAGGGAAATCGTTTTATAAAAAAACGAAAAAAATTTTTAAATTCCGGGGGCGAGTTCCCTTTTAAGAAAATTTTTTCCAGAGCGTGAGCAAAAAATCGGGCCCCCCTTTCCCTTAAAAAAAGGAAATTTTGAAAGCGTTGGGGAAATGTGTCAGATGGCTGATCAGTTTTGTATCGTCACCCAGAAAAGGGGGCGGGGTTTGGAAAAGGGGAAAATTTTTCCCCTCTTTGAGTCTCATGCGTCAGGGTTACTTTTCCATAAAGGACGGGGAAGTTGGGGGAAAAGGAAATCGGGGTCTTTAAACGAGTTTCAAGGATATCCCTTATCCTAGGAACGGACGGGGACCTTTCCGCGGTTGAGTGTTTTCGTCTCCCATTCCTCACCCCCGGGAAAAGACCTGTTGCCCCCTAAAGAAAAACTTTCCCGAGGTCTTTGGACAACGCCACCGCGTAGCCTTTTTTGGGGGCCCCGGGTTCGTGGACAGAACAGAAGTTCCCCCCCCCCCCCCCCAAAAATCAGCCCGCTCCCGATCAGCCCAATGGGGAATTTTTCTTTGTTGAGGGTAAGTTCCATTTGAAAAAAATTGCCCTTTCAAACCAAATGATTCAAAATCCGCTTTAGTCCCCACTGATTGTAAAGGGGGCCTTTTTTTGGCCCCCAGAAAAAAGGGTTGATGGATTTTTGTTAGAAAAGGGAAACCTTTAAAAACGGATTGCGGTTTTGGTTTTTGCGAACCCCGGGGTGCCCCACCGCTGGTGTAAAAAATCTTTGGGTGTTTTCAAACCAATACCCAAACACGGGCCCAAAAATTGTAGGTCTTTTTGGAGGCAAGTTTGGGGAAATGTTTCCGTGGCAAAAATTTCGGTCATACACCGTATACCCCGGTTTCCCTCACCGCCGGGTGTTTTCGAAAAACCCGTCTGCATTTGAAATTTTGGGGAAATTTGCCGGGTGTCGCTAAAAGTACAGGGCCCCGTCTGGAGGATCTTTCCCGTTCCTTGTTTGTGAGTACCAGATCAGACATCAAAAAAGCGGGGAAAGGTACAAAGCCCCCAAAAAAGTCTCAAAACGGGTTGAACTCCAAAATTACCCAGATATCTAAAAGAAAGCGGGAAAAGACAACCTGAGGGACAGTACTTTCCCCTGCTAAAAGGCTGCCCTGACATCCCAACGGAAAAAACCAGTCAGTTGATAGAAAACCAGATGTTTTCAAGGTCTTTACGAAAAAAAAGAAAAGGTACTTCCTTCATGTGGGGGATAAACCCTTGGATTTCTAAATGATGAACAAAACAACTTCGTTTTTATGTGGAAGGGCCCTTTTCCCGGGTGGTCAAAAAAACTTTTGCAGTTAATTATAATAAAAAGGGAAAAACCCTTTTGAAAAAGGTATTCATGTAAAACATGTTGAAGAAGTATGTTGAACGTACAAATGTTCCCAAATCAACCAGCAGTTGAATGGATATGTCCTATTTTCAAAACTGATGTCAAAAAGACAGATATTATCAGTGATGTTTTTGTACCCAATGAAAACGAAACGGGGACGATCAAAGGGGGAAAACGAAAATGAGGATTGTTAACATCTCCCAAATGCAGATGATGTTGTCCCCCTTCCCCTCTTCTGTCAAAGGTAAAAACCTATGCAAAAATGGTTTTTTGTCAAATTGATTTTTTTCTTCAAGTCAAAAAAACAGCTCAAAAAAAATTTTTTGAAAAAATTTTTCAGGATGTGTTGCCCAAGTTTACCCCGGTACAGGATGGTATTGAACCCCCAAATTATTCAGTTGCCCCTACTGAAAACCAGTAAACCCAACCCAAAACCCCTCTCCATTTGCAAAAAAAAGGTTTCGAAGAGAAATAAAGCAATGCGGGAAAATTTAAAATTTCATAAAACCCTTCTAAATCTCCGTCCAGCTCCCCATTTGAAACTGGGGGAAACAAACCTGGGGGCCGGGCTTTCTGATCGTTACGGAAAATTTTAAAAAAAGATCATTTGTGTTCGAGCGGGGCCCATCCCCGGACATTGAAGAACTTTCTGTGTCATTCTCAAAAGGGAAAATTTTTTTTGTAAAAAGTAGCCCTTGACAAAAGGGATAGGGCAGATTCCAAGGGTTTTGAAGCTGACAAGGAAAAGACAGCTTTTAAAAAACCCCTTTTTTGGTTTTTTCCCAAGGGACAAAAAAAGCCTTTGGGTTTTTCCCAAAATCCCCCAGTTTTTTTGGGCTAAAAAATTAAAGCAGCCCTGAAACTCCATGAATTTTGGTGCAGCCCGTTTTTTTGATGCTTTTTGGGTTGGGCTGCAAAGCCCTGGAGTGCCCTCCTTTCAAATTTACGAGCTTTTTTTTCCGGGATTCAGAATTTTTGGTTTTGACTGGAGCCCCATCCAAAATCCGTCCCTTTTTTAAAAACCCGGGGGTTTTTGGGTCACACTTTTTCATTTGGGAAAAAAAATGATCCCAGAGGGGAAAGAAAGGGGAAAAAGTTTTTTACCTTACACAAACCCACTACAAAGAAACAGATCGGGTCACTCTTTGGGATTGTTGTTTTACATAGACGATATGTCCCACCACTTTGGTCCCGGGCGGCCCCTTTGACTGAAAATGACGAAAGGGGCGGAAAAACAAAAAATATTTGTGGTTGATGAGTGCCCGAAGGGGGGGGGTTTTTGGGGTGTGTTCAGAACCCCCCTCAACTATTTCCTTTTTTCTGTTTTTTTTTACCCCCTCCAGAAGACTTTTTTTTTGAGAAACGATTTCCCGTTCCAAAAGGAAAGGGGGCGGTACGTTGCAGGAAAAAAGTGCTTTTTTTAAAATCCATGCAATATGCCCAAAAAAGTTCAAAGACACAGGAGGGAAAAACTCCCACTATTTTAAAAAGAGAAATGCTTGGCTATTGTAAAGGGCATTGAGGTTCGCCAGGTTCTTGAATGGAAAAAGTTTTTCCCTTACCGGGCTGACCACAGGATTGAAATTTTTTTGCAATCGTCAAAAAAAATTTTGAACAGCAGATTATTAAGGGGGTCTTTTGGGATTGCAGGGAAATTTCCCGTTTTTCAAAAGAACCAGTGGCCCGGAAAACAAAAAGTCATGGAGATTTATTGTCAAGTGAAAGGAAAAAACATGGACCCAAAAGTAAAAATGTCTTTAAAGGGAAAAGACTTTCCTGTTTTTTGTCTTTCTTTATGATTACGGTGTGCTACATTTTACCCGTGCATTGTATGCTATGATATTTTAAAACAAGGGTTTTTTTTGCTTATTTGCTTTTAAAGGGTGAAAAGTTTTTTCAAGCAAAAAAAATACTTGATGTTGTTTTTAAACTAAATTAATTTTTTGCTTTAATTTTTTTGGTGAACAATTTAAAAAAAACTGTACTATCTTTGTCAACATGCTTTTGAAGAAGGGATATATATGATGTGTATTGAAAATAACTTTTAGAAAAGTATTTACACAAAGTTTTTAAATTTTGCAGTCAGACAAACCCATTGTTTTTGGGCAGGGGTTTGCACGAAAACCTAAAAAAAGTTTGACCCAACTGGGGGGGCGGAAAATTTTTCATTTTTTTATTATCTTTTTGTTTCACGTGTCCGCCCCTTTTTGCGGCTTGTGGTGCGGTTGCAAATTGGTGTGTTTTAGTCACGTTTGGTTTCTTTTTCTCTCTTCTCTCTAATTCCACTGCCCGTGCTATTTATCCTGCAGGTTTCACGGGGGGCTGGTACCTTTCCCCTCGAACTTTCTGTCTACGGGCCCCTTTGCCTTCTTTTAACCTGTGCACGTGCTTCATTTCTTTTAATTTGGGAAATATGCTAAATCTGGGGACGTTTGCGTGGCAAAGTTTGGGGGGCCAAACGCTGAGGGGGGGTTTGCTTTCACTCAAGCGGAAAAATTCTTGGGGGCGCCTGTCCGGTCTTGGGTTTTTCACCCTAAAGCGAAGGTACAGTCGGTACTTTTAATTTTCCCACAGTCGGCCTTTAGGAGAGGGACCCTCACTTCTTCTTTTCCCCCCATCGCGCCCCCTGTCCTTCGACTGGACAAAGGGCGAGAGAGTTCCCTTTTTTACCCCCCTTCGGGGTCACCCCGGGGAGCTGGTAAGCACAGTTTTGTGGTTTGTTTGTTTTGGTTTTTTTGTTGTTAGCCGGGTTATTCTTCTCTTTTGCGCAATTTTTTTTTTTTGTTTGCAAAAATGTAAAAGGGAAAAAAAATTTTTTGAGCCCCTTTTTTCCGGTTAATTTAATCTTTTAAACCCGGGGCCCTCCAAAAAAAAAAACCAAAAATTTTTTCTCCTGTTTTTGCATCCGTGATGCGGGAGTTTGGTGGGGATGGGGGGGAAAAAAACCGGTGATTCAGGGGTTTGGGACTTGCTTGGGCTCCCCTCGTCCGGCCCCCCGTCACATTTTTCCCGGGCCTTATTCCCTTTGGCCACCATCGGTTTTTGTGTGCAAGAAGAACGGAAATTTTATGTTGCGAGGTGCGTACGCGATTTGTCGTTCGGTCGTGGGGGGGAGATTTGTGTTATTTTTTAAAAGTGGCTAAAAAATGTGAAATTTGCCATTAAAATTTTTATTTGCAAAGTGGTGGCAGTCATAAAACGTGGTCGCTGTGTTGGGTTTTTTTCCTTAAAAAAGGAAAAAGTTAAACGTGAGTGGAAGAAAGGGGGAAGATAATTCATATTTGTTTTATGGGCCCGTTGATTTAAAGCGTCCCTTTTTCCGGGGTTTTTTCCCCCGTGAGAAAAACCAAAAAGAAAATTTCCCGATTTGATTGGTTTAAATGGTTATGCTAGGCTGTGTTTTTAGTGGTGTTTTTTTGGGGGGTATTTAGTAACCCCCCCTCGCCCATCTTGGGGTGTGGGTGTTAGGGTTTAACAAACATGGGTTTAAAAGTTGTACTGACGGCGGGGGTTCCAGTGCCCCTTTCCTTTCCCCCCCTTTTTTCTCTCCCCCCAGGGTACTTTTTTTTTCCCCCCCCCGGGGGGGTTCACCCGGGGCCTGGACTGGTTGGGCCAAAAGCGCTGGTTGGGGGGCCCTGCTCTGGTTGGGGCCCGCTCTGGGTTGGGGCCGCAAGGCCCGGTTGGTCCAACCCTGGCTGGGGGGCCCCGCTCCCGGTGGGGACCGGGGGAAATGGTTTTTGGGGCCCGCGCTGGTTGGGGCCCCCGCTCTGGTTGGGAACCCCACGCTGGGTTTGGGGTACGCACTGGTGGGACCAAAAGTTTTGGTAAAAAAAGCCCCTGGTTTTGACTTTTCCCGGGCCCCGATCCCCCTCCAGGGGCCTCTAGTTTAAAAAACCCCCGTTTTCCCCCCCCCCCCCCCCCCCCCCCCCCCCCAGGACGGGGCTCTTTTACTGGGCCCGCTTGTGGTGTCAAGGGTTCGGCCTTTTAAAAGACTCTCTTAAGAACCGACCCGGTTTTGGGGCACCCAAGGGGACAGGGTGCTCCCAGTAACTTTGGAGAGGCAGGGGTGTGGGAAAGGGATCCATGGGGTGGAAAAGGGTGGATGCTGGGGAAATTTTTTATTTTTAAAAAATTGTGTATATGTTTATATGTGTTGAAATGTTTATTTTTTTGTGTAGTCGGAAGGTGGAAAAAGTTAATTTTAATTGTGCCTGCTTTTTGTGGGTTTAATGCTTAATTTGGGGTTAGTCGGTTTTTGAAATGCTTGATTGTGGGTTGTGCATGTTGTGTGTGTTGGAATGCTTAATTTATGACTATGTATGTTGGTGTGAATAAATGGGTGTTGTATCGTAATCTTTATTGTGTGGTCTCTTGCGGGCGTGTGAGGTCAGTCACTCCCTTCACTCCCACCTAGACCGATCCTGTCAGGGCAGACCTCCAGGGGTCGGTCGTGACAATTGTGGGGCTCGTCCGGGATGTGAAGGGCTCTGACTGTCTCTCTCGTTTTCGCGGAGTACCTGTTTAGTGCTGTCTGTTTTTGTATAGTTTAGTCAGTTTGTCGTGTTTGTTCGGGGGTGGTTGGCTGGGTGACTCTAGCGTGAAGGGAGTCTTTTTGTGGCCTGAGGGAACATCCGGTGTGACTGGGGGGTCGAGGTGGGACCAGGGAATCGACCGCGTCCAACCTCCTTCCGCCGGGTGCCTTACGCAGGTACGGCCGTAAGTCTTGCCTTTCTGTCGCCGCCAGTCTGTCATTCCTGTTTTGTAGTTAGCCAGTTCTTTTTTTTTTTTTTTTTTTTTCGGGTGTTATTGAGTACAGGGGGTGTATCGGACTTAGTGTCCTTTTTTTTCCCTCTCTCCGGATTCCGTCTGCCAGTTTGTTTTTTTTTCCAGCCAGCCCCACCGCACTGTTGCTCGTGCTGTGGAGCGCGGTGTTGCCAGAGTGGGGGCAGCCGGACATAGGTTGTTTTTTTTTTTTTTTTTTTTCGTGTGAGCCCCACCGCACTGTTGCTCGTGCTGTGGAGCGCGGTGTTGCCAGAGTGGGAGCAACCGGAACTTGACCGCACACACACACACACACACATACACACATTACACACACCCCTAAAATATTTGTTTTTCAATTGGAATCGTCTTTCCCCCGTATTTGAAAACCGTAGGATATTGTTGTCATGGCAACGTCCGGTGCTGGTGGTGTGTGGCGACGCGTGCGTCGAAGAAGAAAGGTATTCAAAATGTAGTCCCTACTATTAGTACCAGTACTTCGACTACAGTAACTTCTACGTATTCCAGTGCTGTAGCAGATAGTCCAGTGAGTACTTTTACTACCTCTTCGCTAAGGATCTTCCTGTCGAGACCCCGACTGGCACTTCCGCTCGGAAGCGTCAGAGCATAGCGAAGCAACTGTGGGCTTCTGTTGAGTCGCAGAAACCAAAGCCCTCTCTTCTCCATGCTTCCCCTCGTAAGGAATATGCCCCAGAAGACTTTCCTTATGGGAAAGTCGAGACCCAAGGGACGGGTCAAACGGGTCATCCTCCCGTGTCGGGAGTGGTGAATCCCGCCCAGGACATCGCCTCCGTCCTTATGTTTTTGGAGCGCAGCGTAGTGAAGAGGCTGCTGGCAGGAAGCTCTGCGTAGGGAAGAGCTGTCCGACAGGGAAACCCTCCGTCGGGAAGAGTTGATCAGCGTAGGGAAGAGCGCAGGGAGGAGACTGCTAGACAGGAGGCCCAGCGCAGGGAGGAGACTGCTAGACAGGAGGCCCAGCGTAGGGAAGAGGCTGCTCTGCGCAGAGAGGAGGCCCGCCAGACAGGGAAACCCTCCGTAGGAAGAACTAGACAGGATGAGGCTCTGCGTAGGGAGGAGATGGAACAATCTTCCAG
>CM031600.1:102412331-102432331 GCA_018398815.1 Conus ventricosus
TCCCTTCCCCCCCCCCTTTTTCTTCCTCCCAGCTACTTTTTTCCTCCTCCCGGGGCTTCACCGGGCCTGGACTGGTTGGTGCCACGCGCTGGTTGGGCCACGCTCTGGTTGGGGCCACGCTCTGGTTGGGACCGCAGACTGGTTGGTGCCACGCGCTGGTGGGGCCACGCTCTGGTCGGACCGCGGACTGGTTGGTGCACGCGCTGGTGGGCCACGCTCTGGTTGGTACCGCACGCTGGTTGGGATCACGCACTGGTCGGGACCACGTTCTGGTAGAAAAGCCCGTGGTTTTTGACTGGCCGGCCCTGATCCCCGTCCAGGACCTCCAGTAAAAACGCCACGTTTCCCCCCCCCCCCCCCCCCCCCCCCCCCAGGACGCGCTCTTCACTGTCTGCTTGTGCGTGTCAAGGGTGTCGGCCTTGAACGACTCTCTTCAAGAACCGACCCGGTTTTGGAGCACCTAGTGCGACAGGGTGCTCCCAGTAGACTTTGGAGAGGCAGGGGTGTGGAGGCACTCCATGGTGTGGAAGGGATGGATGCTGGAAAGTTTATTTATAATTGTGTATATGTCATATGTGTTGAAATGTTGTGATTGTGATTGTGTACGTCGTATGGTGAAATGTTTATTTATAATTGTGCATGCTGTGTGTGTTGGAATGCTTAATTGTGTGTATGTCGTGTGTTGAAATGCTGATTGTGATTGTGCATGTTGTGTGTGTTGGAATGCTTATTTATGGACTATGTATGTTGGTGTGAATAAATGGGGTGTTGTATCGTAATCTTTATTGTGTGGTCTCTTGCGGGGCGTGTGAGGTCAGTCACTCCCTTCACTCCCACCTAGACCGATCCTGTCAGGGCAGACCTCCAGGGGTCGGTCGTGACAGTTTTCATTGTTAATTGTCAACAATGGAAAATGTGTTTCACTTTTCAATGGACTATAACATTACATGTGGGGGAAAAAAACTACGTTTAAACTGTTTATTTGTTTACATGTCTATTGAGAAACATTTACACTTAGAAATATTCTCATTTTCATGAGGGTTTTGTAACATATGATGTGAGACAAAGATCAAGGGAAAATATGTGCTTCACATCTTAATATATGAACACAATTTGTACTTTGAATTGTTAATATCCCTAATTGTTTTATCCATGTAATTTGTGAAACGTATTTTGTGAGATGTGGTGATCAATTATGAATTTTTTTTAGAAAGACTGAAAGTTTGAAATATGCTATTTATGGTGGATCATGATGATTGATTCTATTACGTTGATTATTAATTTAGTGAATCATGTGTGATGGTTACACATTTTGAGATTCATGGCTGAAGATGTGTTTTTAGAGAAGTTGTATATCCGTTAAAAAACAATTTCTGGAGAAAATTTTTTTTCACCCCAGGATGGGGGTGGTGTCATGTGACGTAGCCTCACATCAAGGCATGTGACGCTCCATCACATGTAGTTAGTGATATGAATCATTTCCCCATGCCACTACTAAAAAGGAAGAATATTCGTGTGGCTTGACTAGTGTAGCGGGCGTCCCCAAATAATGGTGAGAATGACTCAGTAAAGTCGCCTTGGCTTAAGGCTGTGTCAGACCAATTGACATAGGCCAGAACACCAAGGCTACATCAAAATGTTGTTATGCTCTGCATAGTTATGTGGGGATTGTCTTCAGTCGTGACAAGCTCCTAGCATAACATTATCAGTCTCCCAATCCCCCGAAGTCGGAGTGTGGCTGCCCATGTGGCGGGTAATCAAAAACGGTCACACACGAAATGTTCTCATCCCCAGCTGATGCATTTGTGCCATAGTGTTCAAATACTTCGGCTGTTCGGATGATCCCTGGAGTCTTTTAGCCAGGGTACGACAACAACAACAACAACTCAGTAAAGAAAGAAGGGTGGTCATTGGGTGAAAGTGACCACTGAGAGATTGTTTTAAAAGGGCTGGTAAGGTGGTGGTCATGTTTTTTTGAACACTGAGTATGCACTCACTAGGAGGAGGGAGGAAAGAATCAGTTTTAGCCCAGCGGGATGGCCTAGAGACTCGAACCTGCCCAGGACGCTGGTCCTCACTGCTGACCAGTCATTACCAGGTGAGCGATAGATATTGGGGAAAGCTACAGGGGAAAACTTAAAGAAAAGAGAAAGAAAGAATTCATAATTAAATTGGGAAGAGGTTTACTTACACGAACCTTATTCGTGTTTCAGCCCTTCACCCTTCGCCCTTCACCTTTCACCTTTCACCCCGTGAGGGGGAAAAGATGGCCATGTGTGGGGGAACACACCGGTAGTTCAGCCCGGCAATTAACGACCCAGGGAGAGGAGTTGGAACTCGTCATCTCTCCGGAGACAGGAGAAGACGAGGGGGAGGAGTAGAGAATGTCTTTATACGGGTTCCCAAACTCACCTATCTTATTCTGCCCGAAAACCCCCTTTTTCACATACAAATCGCGTCCATCACATGTCAGTTTTGGCCAAAATTAAACCCTATTTTACAAAAAAATTAACCAAAAAAATTTCTAAATATGAAAAAAATCGAAATTAAAACCCGGGGGGGGGTTTTCTGGGGAGAATAACATGGCGGGGTCTTTAAACCCCCGCAAAAAGGGACTTCTCTTACGGGAAATAAAATAAATTAAAGCGTATTTGGCTTAACTGTTTACTACAAACTGGTGGGCCACTGTTACGGGGACCCGCAAACCGGGAATAAAGTGAAATTTTATTGACCCATCCTGTGTTTAATGGGGGGGCCCCGCCCCACCGGGGGCAGTGGTTTTTTCCAATACCCTGCAAGGGCAGTAAATTAGTTTTTCATCGCGCGATGCACGCGGCCCAATCAGAAAAAATTTAAGACGCTTTTTTTGGGCTGCGGTATCTTTAACCCCCCCCACCAGTCGGCCATTCTTGCCCTAGAACCCCGCGGAGCAGGTTGGCTGGTGCAGGCTTGTGCATTTTCTGTGATAGAATTGATTTTCCAGAAAATTTTTTATGTCTAAAAGCAGCATTTTTTCAGAATTGGGAGAGAGAACTTCTGGAATCGAAAGTTGCTAAACAAAATTTTTAGATTTCTCAACACAGCCATCAACTTTAATTCTACCTGACGGGATAAGCTAAAAAATCTTCCGTTACCACCCCCCAACACCCCGGAATTGGGACGAGGAAAAAAATGGTTTTTTTTGCAAAGGAATCAAGACTATTTTAAAAAAAAATAAAGGGAAATAAAAAAAAAGTTTTAAAAAGGGGAAAGGGCCACAGGATTTCCCACAGAACCCAAAAAAAAAGTTTTGAGCAATTGTTTAAAAAAAAAGGGAAAGGAGAAAAAAAAAGGAAAAGGAGCCCAAAAAAAAGGAGAACGGACTTTAAAGCACAAAAATTACTCCCTATCTTAGGGCAAATCAGGCTGACT
Organism: Conus ventricosus; assembly: GCA_018398815.1. NCBI lineage: Eukaryota > Metazoa > Mollusca > Gastropoda > Neogastropoda > Conidae > Conus > Conus ventricosus. Next base: position 102,415,743 of record CM031600.1, read on the forward strand.
TTCAATCAGCTATTTCCGGGAAAAAGTTTTTATAAATCGATATTTTCTGAAACAGCAAATGAAGTGAAATTTTTAAAAAGGGAAAAAAAAAGGGGATGAGAAATTTGAGGAGGCAAGATGCACACCTTTTTTAATTTCATTCATTTTGGGTTTAACTTTTTGGAATTTGTGAAAAACAAGGGCGGGGAAAACCCAAAAGGAAAAAAGGGGAGAACGAAAAAACATGGGCTTTTTGGGTTTTGAAATAAAAAAACGGGTATTTTTGTTTTTTCACGCACGAAATTCGCGCCGTTGCAATTTGGGCTTTAGGGGGTAAAAAGGGGCTTTATGTTTTGGCCCTTTTCCCTTTCGTTTCATTTTTTGCAAGCTGAAAAAAAATTTAAGGGGCCTTGCTGAAAGGGTGCCCGAATTTGCCCCAGTATGGAAACGAGCCCCGCACTTTGAAAGCAAAAGGGGCTCCAGAAATTTCCCAGTAATCTTTTTAAGGGGCGGTAGCAACTCCCGGAAAGACGGGCCAAAAAATGGGAAACCGTTCACCCCCCGTAAACGGGGGCCACTTGCGGGATCCTGCCCCTTGCCTTTTGCTGTTGGGGTTTGGGAAAAAAAGGAAAAGCGCTAAGGAACTGAAACAGTTCTTTTGATTTTTGGGATTCGGGTTTTGCTAAGTGCTTTACGCATTCAAGTTTTGGAAAAACCCCAAAAACCCCATCTTCCATTTCCCTGCAAAACCCCTCCCCATTATTGTGTGTGGGTTTTTTTTGTTGTTGTTTTGTTGTTTTTTTTGTATTTTTTTGGGGTTGTTGTTTTTTTTTGTGTTTGTGTGTGGGTGGGGGGTTTGGGGAAAAAGAGCGTTTTGCCTTAAAAAGAAATGCGAAAATCCAGGTAAAAAAAGACCTGCTATTGTTTAAAACATAGTTTTTTAAAAACCCACAGCCCCACCCCCCCCACGCACGCAACATATTTAAAACCCTAATGGCTCCCCCAGAGCGCTCTTCTATTTTCTTTTTCCCTTAAAAATCGGAAAAAAACAACTGGCTTTCCCCCCTTGATTTTTTTTTTTTTTTTTTTTTAATTTAAAAATGAATTTTGGGTCCATTAATTGTTCTTTAAATTCACTTTTTTTTTCCAAACAAATTTAAACCCGATAACCCGAAAAAACCTGTCCTAGTTGATGGAAAAACCCTTTAGAAACTGAAAAGGGGTTTAGCCTCAAAAAAATTAGTATTGTTCTTAACTTTTGGGAAATGGACATAAACTTTGGGGTTTTCACAAAAAAATTTAAAAGGTTTATTACCTTCAAATTGCCAGACATCTTCTCTTGTACAAAATTATAAGTTTATCGCTACTGGGGAAAGCCTAAGATTCTTGCAAGCCCTTTTGGAAAAGTATATTTCTCCTTTTTTCTAGGGGGGAAATGTATAGAAATTTTCTGGGGTTTTGTTTTTTTCCCCGGTTAATTTTTAAAAATATCCCTTTAAATTCGAAAGTACTTTTTTTAAAAGAAAAAAAAAGTTGTAGTAACCATAAAGGTATTTGCACATTAGTTATTTGATTGCCCGCCCCGTTATTTTTTTATGATCCAGTTTTTTTGGGGGTTTCTTCAGATAGTTAGCCCCAAAAATTTTAATCCCAAATTTTTTTAAAGGGGCCCAATCCTAAAAATTTCCCGCGAATTAACAATTGGATGCTTTAAGAACACACGCTCGTTTTGTTTGGGTTTATATAGATTTTCATCTTTTTTTTATAATTTTAAAAAAATTTAAATTTTAAAATTTTGGGAAACCCTTTTAAAATTATGTTTAAAGTGCTATTTAAATTTTAGGAGAGTTTTATAACCCCAAAATTCTTTAGACTTCGGGCAATTTAACCATTTCCCTTTAGTTGAATCTACGGTTCCAAGTCAGACTTGAAAACCCCAATAATAGATTTTTAAAATCCCCCAAAATTAAAGAGTGACAGGGGGGGCCATCAGCCGGGGCATCCCCCCCTATGGTTTTTTTCCGGGAATCATTTAAAATTTTTCCCTTTTACTCCCGAACTACGGGCTGGGGGGCGTTTATATGCAAACCTTTTTAAACCACCCTAATCTCTTAGAAAAGTCAGAAATATAATTTCATGTTTATTACCAGTACAGACGCTACTAACCGAATCCCAAGGGGCCCCCCCCCAACAAAAAAAAGGGGTTTTATCCATTCAACGCCCAATGAACAATAATGTTATGAAAAATCTGCAACGAATTTAACATTAACCTTTAACTGACTTTAGACAAAAGTTAGACCACCCCAGGGTTTTTGGGCACATTGTTTTTGTGGGGTGAACATAGAGTTTTATAATTTTGTTTTTAGGGGCCTGGCCCCCAACCTTTTTAAACCCAAAAACGCACAATTTTGTTTGGGGGATCCATAGAACAAAAAAAACCCTAATCCCGGGGGACAACATTTTTCTTAGAAAAAAAGTAAAGGCCTAAAATGCCAGGAGTCCCAAAGATTTAATGGACTCCATAAGGCCCTTTAGTTTGGGGTCTATTAGGACCCGCAAGCAAGCCCAAAATTGGGCATCGTGGATCAATCTACGGGCCTTTGACCCCAGAAAAAAATTTTTCTAGCTAATTTAGAAGATGCTATTAACTCTGTTGTTGATTTGCCTCCCAGCAAAAAAAAGGGTTTAAAAGTTTACTTGCACATGTAGGTAAAAAGGTTGACTTTGTTTTTAGGTAAAGGATTATACATGCTCCCCTCTGACCTTAGCTAAGATTGGCATGATACAGAATTTTTAATAATAAAAATCCTTTTGCGGGAAAGGGAAAAAAAAAAAAACCAAAAACTTAGGGCACAACAAAGTTAAACAAAGGGGCCCGCCCATCCATTTTAAAGAAATTTCCCTAACCCTGAAAAAAAGTGATCCAGTTTAAGGCCCCAGCCAGAAACCCAGCCCGAAAGACACCCCCTTTTAAATTTCTACCTCACACTGACGGGTTCACCCCGGGAAAAACAGCCCTTGTTGTATTTTTAACTTTTACTGGATTAGCCATACTTTATTTCACAAAAAATTTAAACCCAAGCAGCTAGCGCCCCTTTAACGTCCACGGGAGGGTTTCAGCCATAAACCCAGCCCCCTTTATAGTAGAAAAAACCCCAAACAAAACAAACTCCCTATTATGCCAGGCAGAGCATCAAGCGTTTTGGCAGCTAACTTTTTTAATAGGTTTGCAAAGATGTTTGAATTGTTTTCTAATCCAACTTTTACCAGGCTGAGGTGTTGGAGGGGTTACTGGCCCTGTTGGGCACCCCTTTTAAACCCAAAAAAGATTTGTAGAGATAGAAAAACCCCAACGGGCCTTTAATAAAACAAAAACTTTTGTAATCCCCTTTCTTTTAAACGAACCCTTATTCTTTTGTAACTTTGTTTTTTCGGGAATTTTTTTTGTTTAAAATTCTTGATTCGGGTTTATTTGTGATTCTGATTTCCTCGGGAAAAAATTAAAATTTCGCTTTTAAATCCCCTTTCCCTTTTTCCTTTAAAAACCTGTATTTTTGCTGTTTTCTGCCTTTTCTTCTTCCCCAAAATTTTCTTCATTTTGATCAGCGGTTTTTTTTTATTTTTTTCTTTTCTCTCTATCTAGCTTACTAAGTTTGTTTGTGTTGCGATTAGTTCTTCTCTTATTGCCCGTTTAAAAGCAGCTGAAAGGGGCCGCGGTTGTGGGCGCTAGGAAATGGGGATCTTCAATTTTTTGTTTAATTTTTTTGTTTGGGTCTCCTCATTTAAAACTCGTTTCAATTTCTGCTATTATTTCCATTGTTCTTGGCCTTAAATTTGAAGGGTATGTTTTGTTATTTTAGATTGTGTTGGAACCCCCGCCCCAATTTTCTGAAAATGACTAAGGGCTTCGGCTTTTAAGTCAAAAAGGGTTTAAATTTGGTTCCGGGCCTTTTGCAATAGGGAGTTTTCCCCCTAATTGTACTTTTTTTTTTAAAAATTTTGTTTGGGTTTTTGCTTTTTAAAGAAACCCCTTTAGGCCCGCTCCCCCGCACCATTTTTTTATATACAAATGCCCCATCTTTTAAAAATCGTTAGGATCAAGCACGCCTGGCAGCTTCGCCCTAAGCTTCTTAGAATGATTAAAATTCGCTGCGCAATAGTTCGTGACGTTGTTAGGGGGGTTAAAAGACCCCCCTCCTTAAATTTTCTTTTTTGAAAGGGAAGGGCCCCCATTCTGTTTCATCTTTTTCTTCAACAGGATCTTTCGGGTCAAAAATTTTCATCCAAAATTTTTTTTTATTTCTTTTTTTTTTTTAAAAAAAATGTGCCGCGCCCCCCGGGAAGGTAAAATTAAGTCGTTTGAGAGCGATTTGGCCTGGGGCTTGAAAAGGTGGTTTGATCTTTTTTTAGGGTTTTTGGGGGTTTTTTCCCCTTTTTTTGGCCCCTTTTAAACCCCTTAAAAAATTCATTTTTGTGAAGTTTTATAGCTCAATTCGCCCTTTAAAAAGTTACCCGGGTTGCAAGGGGTTTTTTTCATCAAGATTGCTCTGTAAACTTTAACAGGCATTTTCTCAAAAGGGCCCCGCCTTTCTACTAGTGGATAAAAAATTTTTTTTTTAAAAAAAAAATTTGGTTTTTAAAAAAAACCCTAAAACAAAACCAAGAATATCATTTTTGAAGCTTAATTTTTCTGTTTTGATTTGTGCCAAAAACCCCCAAAACCCCTTAAAAATGACTTTAATTCCCCCCTTTTTTGGGAGGCATCACAAATAAAACTCAAAAGGTTGTGCCCTCGCCCAATATAGAAAAGAGAAGGAACCCCACGGCGGAAAAAAGGTTTTAAGGGGCCGATTTTAATTAGTGTAAATTATTTCTTCAAAAGTTCAGCCCGGACAAGATTTAATAGTTGGGTTTCCCCTGATCTTGGCGTGAGATGTTAAAATTTCCCAGGAAAGGGTTTAAACTATCATTAAAAAATAGATATTACTCGGGTTGATCCTAATGCTATTGTTTTTGCTAATTTAGAGACAATCTTTTAAAATTTGGTAATCAAAATGGAGGGCAAAAAAAGTCTTTTACTAACGAGGAAGATTTTTTTCCCCTTATTCTGACCCAAAGGCTGCCTAAAAAGAAAGAAAAGGAAATTTTTCCCGGGAATACAAAGCCCAAAGGGCCCTTTAAAGCACAGGCTTTAAAGCGGAGGATCCCAAAAAAATGTGTTAAAGAGGGAGGCAGTAGCAGAAGCATTTGGAAAACAGATTTTCCCCCCCCTTTCTAGTTTTTTGAGTTTTTAAAAGGACGCATTTTGCCAATTCCAAAGGGGCCTGAAAAAAAAACTTCCCTTTATCATCTCCCCTTTTAACCCTAGGGGGTTCTGTGTTCTATCTGATGACCCTTTAGTAAATCCGCGGTTAGGGGACATTTCTTTTGATTTTTGTTTTTGGGTTACAAACCCGGGACGGGCCGAAAAAATTTTTTAAACCCAGTATAAAATTTTAAAAAACGGTTATTTATTATGAAAACATTATCACTCCATTACGAAAAAAAAAAACAAGCGAGACACTTTTGGAAATACATCTAAATCGGGCTCTGAAGTCTTTAAAAGGAATTTTGTTTTGTTTACTGGGGGAAACCAACCCCTTTTCAGAGAGAATCGGGAATTTTTTATAATCCAAAAATTTGAGAAGGTTGCCCTGTGTAATAAATGGCAGGTTGATGGGGCTGTTTTTCAGGGCGTGGTTTTTTTACCTCACCAACACTTCGATGAAATAAAAAATTTGTTCGCTGGAGGTGGGGCAAAGAGACCCTGCAGTTGATCGTTTTTTGAAAAAAACTTCCCCTTTATGATGAAAGACTCAAAGACTACTTAATAAGAAAATATGGGCTGTGGTTAGTTTTTTAGATCCACTTTTGAAAAAAAGATTTTTTGGGAAAAGTGGAAAAAGGGATAGGACGATGGTTACAAAAAAATTTTTTCGAAAGGGAAAAAGCAGACGGAGACAGCCCAATACAAATGAAATGTTTTTATGGTTTGTGACCCCATTTTAAACATTGAAAAACAGACTAAAAGACGCAAACTCATTAAAAGCAGAAAAAAATATTCTAAAAAAAACAGATGGATAGTTTAAAGTTTCTCCCAAAAGATCCGCCTGTTCTCTTATCGGGGATTACTGGGTTTTGGGAAAACTGTCTTCGTATTTGGATTTTTTTACAAAAAATATACAGGTTTCATTCGGCACATTGTTTTTATTCTGCAAAAAACCTTTAAGGGCCAAACAAGTTTAAAAAAAAGGAAGTTTTTTTTGGGACAGGCTTTAATATTTTTCTATTTTGGATCCTAGGGGAAAAAACTGAGGCGACTTTTTTAGAACTTACTATGACTATTTGGGGAACTAAAAACCATGTTTATTTTGATGACTTTTCAGCTGAAGGGCCCATTTTTTTTAAAAAAAGAAAGCTCGGTCAAAGCTCCCCTTTGGGGACCTTTAACGCCTTAGTTTCTGTGTGGCTTTTTAACCCCTCAAAAAAAACAATGCTTTTTTTTAAAAGACTTTAGATCGCATTTAAAAATCGGTTGTATTATTTTACACTAAGGACAAAGATATTTTTGGGAAGAATGTTTAATTTAAAAATTTATATAAAAAGGGGGAAAAAGATGATTTTAAAAAAAATAAAAGAGCAGTTAGAAAAATCAAAAACACGCTAAGCAGCTTCCCGGACTGCCCCCAGTTCAATAGTTTTTTTTATTGTAGATTTTTTAAATTATTGATTGTTTAAATAAAAATTTGTTTTTTATAATTTTAATATTTAAAAAGAATGCCCGAGGGCCAGAATCAAAACGCAGCTAGCTCCAAAATGCTTTTGCGTAGGCTAAAAGTCCTAGCAGACAAAAACCCCGATTTTATCAATGGGGTGCCAGGAAATTTTTTAGGGGTTTTTGGAATTTTTACAGATGAGGGGGTTTTTAAAAACAAAACAAAAATTTTGAAGAAAAAAAAACGGCAGCAGAATCCTCCCCTAAAAGAGATAAAAAATTTTTAAGGGAAAACGACTTTGGCAAACAGGGGAATTTACAAACTTCATAAACGAGAGAATGTTGGGCGTTGCTTCCGAAATTGTTGGAGTTTAAATTTTGAACTAGGGAAGCCCCAATGTAAAATTTGATAAGAAGAACAATTTTAAAAAAACCCTTAAAATGTGGGCCTATCTTGTTAGCCTATTTCCCAGGAACACAACAAAAAAAAAAGTTTGAAAAAAACTAGCAGGGTTCTGAATATTTTCTACGGGAAAAATAAGCCCCTGAAGGGGGGAATAAAAACTGTGGCTTTAAAATTTAAACCCCAAAAAAACTAGAATCACCCCCTAGGCAAATGAAAAATGATTTTTGGGCTTATTTATTACTCCGAGGGAGGGCGTTTCTTTTTTTGCCAGAAATTACTTTAAATTTCGAGGTTTACAAAAAAGGGGCTGAAAACTTGGATGCCCTCTTAAGCTCAATTTCCCAATTACAAAAAACGGAAAACAAAATAAAAACCCCTTGTATAAATTTGACAAGGTTAGTGTAATGGTTGAAAAAGAAAAACAAGATTTACTGTTTTTATTCTTTTAAATTTTGTTGATTTTTTTGCGTTTTACTCTGTTTTTGAAGTGCGGGCCAAAAGGATTACAAAGAAGTATGTAAAAGGTTTAAATTTAAAATAAAAAAAATCTTTTTTAAAAAAAGGGGGGTTTTAACAGTTTGGGTTAGAGCAAAAAAACTGAATTTTAAAAAGGAAATAAAAGGCGCTTGGTTTAAGTATAGGTTATTTGAAAAAAATATGCAAAAGTTTAAAATTTATTTTCTTATGAAATTTAGGGCCCTCACAGCTTTTAGCTAGCGAAGTGCGGGGTTTGGGCATTGCTTTTTTAGTGGGGGTTGGGGCCCCGCCCCCTTTACCCTTAGGGGGCCCTGGGGGTTAGGGCTAGGCCCCAAGGTCTATGGTTGAAAGGTGCTTTTTTAAAATAAATTAAACTCCAAAAATTAAAAAAAGCACATTTGCCATTGTAACCCTAGCATCAGCAAAACTTTGCTCATTAAAAAATTTTGAATAAACAAATCCCTTCAGGATGAAAAAAAAATTACAGACGAAGAAATTTTAGAAAACTTATGGGTGACGGTGTGATTAAAAGAAAGGGCAGAAAAATTTAACTTCAAAAGGGGGTGGGGGAAAAACGTTTACTTCAAAAAGGTTTGATTTCTGATGCAATTTAAAAGGAAAAACATTGAAAAAAAAAAAACCTTTATCGGTTTTTTTTAAACCCAAAAATATGGGAAAAAAAAAAAGTTTTAAAAAAAAATAAAAAACTATTTTTTTTTTTTTTTAACTAATGTGGTTTTGGGGGGACAAATTGCAGCTCTTTTCCCAGAAAGGGTCTTTTAGGGGCAGGGCCCTTTTTTGACGCAGGGAGGCCGCTAGAAGAGAGAGTCTTCTTAAATAATTCCGGGAGGGTTGTTTTCTAATTCTTTAATTTTTACACATCTACGCTCCATATAGGATCTGTGGCCCCTAAATTTTAAAATCGCCTTTTGCCTTCCAGGAGCATACAAGTATCGACTTTTAGCCCCAAAAGGGAAGAGTTTTTGTTTGCCTTTGGGTGTTTTTCCGTAATGCTAATTTTTTTTAAATTTTATTGCGGGTTTTCTGGTTTTTTAAAGGGCCCGTTGCTTTAAATTTCTTTATTGTTCATGGCGCGTAAGCTGCAGGCAACCTCCTAACCCATTCTGTGTTGCGCGTTCGTACTCGTAGTGTCCTTAAATTTTTCTGTGTATTGATTGGGAAAAAGGCGTTCCCGCTAGATTCCCTTTTTAAAATTTTTTACTAGGGCTTGTGATCGATGGTTGCCTGGGGGTCCCCCTCCTAACTGTAACATGGTGTTTTTAAAAAAAAGTGGTTGGGAGAAAATTTAAACTCTTTTCCATCCCTCAACTTGAAACCCTCCTTGGATACTTTAATGGCCCCCATGTTTATTTTTTGGGAAAGCCAAAAGCCACAGAGTTTTTAGCTTTTTTCCGTTTAAAAGGGTTGGGTCTTTTGGATCCCTTTAAGCCATGTCAAAAAAAGGGCAGAAAAATACTTAAAATTTTTTTTTCTAACTTTATTCATGTGGAAAATACGCAAGGTCCTTCGGGGGGGTGTCATTTGGAAAAGGGGTTAACCCAAATTTTAGGCCTTTTTATTCTTTTTTGGGGGAGGGAAATTTTATTTGCCAAATTGCTTGTTTGAAAGCCAGTCTTTTCCCTCTGATTCAGGAAATCTAGCAGCTTTTAAATCAGTTTTTCAAAAGCAGGGCTTTCCCTTTTAATTTCCCCCTTTGGGGAAATTTATTTTGTGCTTATCCCTTAAGAAGGGCTGTTTTTTTTAAATTTGGGTTTTTAAAATTTTTTGTGCGAATATAAATTTCCCCCAAAAGCACCCAAAAAAAAACCAAATTTTGCTATTTTTGGGTTTTTCTGACGGTTCATAAAGTCAGACAGTTCTGGCGGTGGCGATGTTGGGAAAATTCTTTCCCGTCACTTTTGGGAAAACTCATTCCCTTGCCCCATCAACGTCTGTTTAAAAATTTTTGGGTCTGCAAGTCCCCGTTCCCTTAATTTTTATTAATAAAGTCTTTTGTGAGCAATTGCTTTTCTCGTTAGGTCTTTGCCCTTTGGCTAAATCTTTATTGCCCTTTTTATGGCGTTTTTCTCCTTCCTTTGGGCCGCAATTTTTAAACATTTAAATTGGGTTCCAGAGAAGGCCCCCAAAGGATTTAAAAATAGCTCCCCCTACCATCCCTAACTACTCCGCCCTCTTTTTATAAATTAAAATTTTCTAGATTAATCTTTTATGAACGACATTTTCTGGGATAATCCCCTGTTTCAACAAGAAAGTCTTTTTAGCCCAAACCCTGCAGTAATTACAACCCATAAACCCTTTAACAAAGTCCCCAATGTCAACCTTCCCAGATCCGCCGGGGTTCATTTTAAACCCTGTTTTTTGCTAACGCACCCATAGCCTTTTTAAGGCGTAATTCAGCAGAATGGTTTTTAAACGTATTTATAATCTTTTTTTTACTCTCTTTTTTTTTAACTAAAAAAAAAATTAAAATAATCATAATTCGAAAAGGGGGTCTATGTGCTTTTTAAACAAATAAAACTTTTGTTTTTAAAACTAAAAATAAAGGGTTTCCCCTAGTTTTGGCGAATCTTTTATCTTTCCCATGTTGGGGGTTTTATTCCCAACAAAAAATTTTGAAGGGTTTTAAAAAAAAAATAACACCAATGATAGGGGACTGGGATAAAAAAAACCCAAAGTTAAAACTCATGGTTTTAAAAAAATATTTTAAATTTTTTTTTTATTGTTTTTAAAAATGGATTGTACGAAACTATTAAAGTTTTGGGGAGCAAGCAGGTACTCCCTAGACAAAATGTCTAAAAAAAGATTTACTTCTGGTGCGTGTTGGGGAAAAAAATAAACAGTATTTTGGTGTTGAACTAAAAATTTTTGAAAAAGATTCAACAACTGTCTACATCAGACGTTTAGAAGTTTCTACGCTAGGTAACCCAAACACAGCTAGGGTCAAAAAAAGGTTAGTTTAGTGGGGGCCGACAAGGGTTAGTTTATATGCTAAAATTAGTAAGTAAGATTGCGCCCGGTTTTATTTTAGAAGAAAATTTAAAATACGACTTATCACAAGACCCAGGGTTTTTAAAAAAAATCCCTAGAAAAATTTGCTTTTGACATGTACTCAGTTTGGGAGTGTTTTCCCATTTTTCTTTGGGATTAATTACTTTTAATTTACATTAATTTTTATCATATTAAATTTAAACGCCAAATAAAAAAAATGAGCGATAAAGGGGAAGAAGACGCCCCCAGGGACAATCCCCGGGCAGAATTTCACCACAAGGAAAGTACCCACAAAAGGGTTTTTGTTACTAAAATCTAAAAGGCCTGGACGTGTTGGGGTGGGCGAAACTTGCTGAATGGAACCGATGCAAAAAAGCAAACCAATCAGCAAAAAAAAAATTGTTTAGATTGTAATAAACATCACCGCCAGCCCGACAGCTCCCAATTTTAAAAACAACACAAACGCAAACAAAAAGATAAGTTGTATTTTATGTATTTGTGCTGTTGTTGGTTTGGGGGGGGGGGTTTTTGCATTTCAAATTTTCTAACGCCTACTTAGCAGCAAAGTCGCAAACCCCCCCAAAACCCCCGTAAAGAAGAAGAACCAACTTTTGCCCAAAAAAAACGCAACCTCCTGCTGTGACCCCTTTTCTATGGGGTATGTTTTTAAAAAAACCAAATAAAGTACAAGTTAAGAACTAGATAAGTAAAAGTTAAGTTAGTTATCAAAAGTACTTTTTAGTTTAAATGCAAAATAAAAATTTAAAAATAAGTGCAAAAAAAATTATAAAGTTCTTGTCAAGTACTAGTTAGGTTCTTAAATAAATTTTGTTAGGTTCTTAAGTAAGTTTTGTTTGGTTCTTAAGTAAGTACAAGCCCCGTTTGTCAAGTTTTAAACTTTTAAAGTTCTCCCAAACCCCACAGCATATGCAAACTCAGGGGCTGACGTAAGTTCCTTGTTATTGTTAGGGGTTTTGTGATTTCTTGTTTTAAAAGCAATTGTGTTTACTTGATGAAGAGTAGAGCGCAATTAACTTTTTTGTGTTTAAATACTTTGTTTTCAAAACGAGCTTGCTTGGGAGTTATGTGAGTTTTATTTTTTTTTCAACTTCTTTACTTATGCCCTTTTTTCCCTTTTTCAACAGAAGTCTGGCTAGCAACGCTATACATCTTTGACCCCAAACCCAAAAATTCTTTTAAAACTGTTTCCTTTTTTGGCTCCTTCTTTTTTCCAATCACTTTCTTTTCGTAGTTGAATGTAAAGGACTGCTTTGGGATTTGTCGCATGTATCGTACCCTCCATCAGTTCCCTTTTGCCACTTTTTGTTTCTAAATCCCTTTTTGAAGTTTCTGTTGGGACGTCTTGAATAAAAATATCAAATTTTCTGTTAAAGAACTCTTGTTTGGGGTTTCGCGGTTTAAAGTTTGTCGTTTCAGGAAAAATTTTAACATAAAAAACTTTGCAAAATCTTTAAAACAGGAAAGGTAAACACCCGGGTTTTTTCCCAAATTAACATCCCTTTTTTTTCTAAAAATGCCAACCCAAACTGTCGTTAAATCCCCTTTAAAAACTTGATAGTTTTGGTTTAGAAGCAAAAATTAATTGCTTGGTTTTCTTTTGTAACTTAAATTTTAATCTTTACGTTTGTGTGGATTCTCCCCCCGGGTTTTTCCCAAAACAGCGTTGTTCATCAGTTTTAAAGAAGTCTTTTTTTGAAGCGTCAGGGGCTTGGGTTCTAAGATCAGTATTCTTTTTGATGTATGGCCCCATAAAAAGGGGTTTTTGGTCCCCCGCCCCCAAAGATTCTGTGAACAGGGTCGCTTTAATCCCTGTCTTAAATAAAAAATGTAACAGTCTGTAATGACAGACTTTTAGTTTTTGTTTCGGAAAAATTGGGGACAGTTTGGAGGGTTTGATAGGACTATCTTTTAAACTTTTTGCGGGTAGGGGGGAATGTTATGAAAATTTGTTTTAGTTATAAGGTATTCAAAGTCTTCTTCCAAGATTCCCCTATTTGGGTTTTTAGTTTGAAGGGGGTGACCAAAATACTTAAACGTATTGGGCATCATGAGGTTCTTTTATCATTTAAGTTTTCAGTGGGGGTGGTTGGGCTCATAGCCCCATCCATAAAGAATTTTTGGCGCTTTAAATTCATTTGATGTTTGGGGGGGTTTAGTGGGTCATAGTCGTCTAAATACTTTTTGGGTTGGGGTTTGCCCGTAAGGATGTGAGGCCAATTTCTAATTCCCCCCCCTCAGCCCATCTTCAAACATTTTTGAAGTGGGGTGATCAGAAATTAATCAATCTGGTTTTTTGTAGTTTTAAGGGAAAAGGGCCAAGAAAGGGGAGGCGCCCAGAGATGTAATGTGATGAGTCTAAGCTGTAATTTTTTCATGCAAAGTAGTTCTGTAGTTCCGAAAAACGTTTTGCTTAAAAACCCGTCAGCCCTTTTAAAAAATTTAAACTTTATAAACGCCATTTTTTCACAGTGTAATTTTGTCCAGGCTTTTTGTTTGGGTTTTTATAGTCGAATCAGGGTTTTGTCTTTTTCCCCTAAAAATAGAAAAGAAGCGCCTTTGGGGGGAAAGGGGTCTTTTACAAACCCATCCACGAGGTTTAGTATTCATAAGGATAAACCCTTTGCGCCTAAAGAAGGAAACAAAATATTGTTTAGTTATTTGGGTAGTCTTGTAGAGTTTCCGGGTAACTTATCTAAATCCCCCTCAGATGTTGGGGGGAGTCAAGAAGGATAAACAGTCAAAAAGAGTTTAAAAGTATGTACTTTTTTGAAAATTGTGCAAAAACAGGTAACCCCCCATTAATTTTTAGAAATCACTGCTTGCATGGGTGAAATGAGAATCGTTTTGCCCCTAGGTTATGAAAGAAGATAGGGAGCTTCCATTCTTAGGGTCAACTTTAAGTTGAGTTACAATTGTTTGTGCGCCCGCCCCCCAAAAATTTCCAGTAATGTGATCGGTTTTTTTTTTGGGCTCTTTCTGGGGGTGCCAAAAAATTCTTTTTTTGCAAATCCCAAAAGTGTGTAGTGTCATAAGTTCTTGGGTTTTAGGAGTTTAACAATTCTGAAAGTTTTTGTTGGGTTTTTTAACTGATTGCGAAATTTTTTCATTTGCTTTAAAAATCTGCTAGCTGCGTTGGGGGGCCCCTGTAAACTTAGGGGTTTGTTTTGTTGGCCCCTGACCTAACAACAAAAAACGCATACGAACAGATCTGATGGGGTTAATAAGTTGTTTTTTTGTTCTTGCTGTTGCGGACCATAGTACTTTCGGTAAGAAACGATTTAAAATCAGCATAAAAAAACTTTCGGGGTTTATTGCTTTTGTGTATATTTTTAAAAAATAAAATTTAGGGCCCTGGTTTAGGTGTGAGGAGTTTGGTTTTACCGTTTACAAAAAAATTTTTTTGAGTTCTAAGACTGGCCCGCTGCTTCTTAGTTGGGGATTTAACCCCAAAAACCCTTTACAAAACCCCTGTTTAGATTTACCCTTTTAGTTTAGGCATAAATTTGCTTATTGTTTGATTAATCCCTAATGACTCTTAGGGCCCTCTGCAAAAAAGTTTCAGTCTACTGGTTTTTAAGCGTTGCCTAAAATAGGAGTGTTGGGGAAACCCCTTTGAGGGACTAAAAACGGGTTTTTACAGACCATGTGTATACGTTTTCAGTGATTGGTTTGTTTTGCTTTCAATGAAAAATGCTTTCTATGCTTTCTGGAAAAATTTTTGTTATCAAAGTTCAGCTCTTGCCCTTTTAAAATTGGGGCCCTTTTTTTTGAAAACCCCTTTCTGCTTTTTTTTATAACAGGATGTAAATGCGCTTTTAAAAAACCCCCACATAAAACACATGTTGTCGGATTTTTTTTTATGTTTTAAAAACTGCCCCCGTTTTTTAAAAATAAATCTTTTTTGGGGAGGAAGGTAAGAAATTTCCCAATATTTGGTTTGAAAATTTTTTTTGTCTTTAAATTTTATTTCAAGGACTGTTCCTTCAGCCACCCCGAACCCCTTAACTTTGGTTTTTCACTTGGGATGGTTTTTAAAATGTGTAAGCATGTAGTCAGCCCAAATTAGAGTTAAAGTCGTGATAGCTAATTACTTCTTTTGTTTAGTTGAAACCCAAATTCCATATTTCTTTCATCGGGTGTTTTTATAATCAATCAGAACGGGTCAAAAGGGCCCCTTTTTCGGCGGCTCCATTTTAAAAAGACTTGGGGGTTTTAGAAATAGCATGTGTCGCTTTCAGAACTTTTTTGGGTTTTAAAGTGCCCAAAGGCTACTTCGTAAAAAATATTGTTTAAATTTTTTTGTTTATCCTTTTACCCGGGGGTTGGGGTGGGCGTATTTAAAATCAGAAGTGTTTGTGAGGTCTTTTTTAAATCAAAAAATTTACGTAAATTAAAAAATAAAAAATATTAAAAATAAGTTTTAAAAAAAGCTTTTTTTCTTCACCCCAAAACGTTTGCAACATTCAAAAACACCCTTAACCCTTTCATTAAAGCCTGCTAATTTTTTGCTTTTTCTGAATCCTTTCAGTCTATGTTTTCGCTTTGATTGCTTCGTTTCGTTCATATTTTCTTTTATTTTATTGTCTAATCATTTCAAAAAACCCAAAATTTACTTTAAAAACAAAGTTCTTTTCCCTTTTATTGGGTTTTGTTTAAATAGTTCATTACACTTCTTTTAAAACAGATTTTATGGTTTTAAAAAGCCCTTTTTTAAAAAATTTTTAAAAAAAAAAATTTAAATTTTAAATTTTAAACCCCTTTTTTTTTCCCTAGGTTTTTTTAAACGTTAAAAACCCTTTTCTTCATTTTTAAAAGGGAAAAGCTACTCCTTTTAGGGGGGGTTTGAAACAGTCGATAAAAAATTTTTGAGAAAACTATATAATCAACTAATATGGCAAACAATTTTTTGGGTGTGGGGGCCCAAGGGAAAACTGGTATTTCACTGATGGCCTGTTTAAAGTGTTTGTTTATTTATGTGTTAAAAAAAATCAGTAATTTATTTTTCCCCCCCCCGGTCCTTAATTTTTTTTTTTGGCCTTCCAAATTTAAATTGTGAAGTTTTAATAGTAAGCTTTTAACTTCTTTAGGATTCATTTTTTAACCCGAAAAAAATTTTAAATTAAAAAAATTAATTAAAATTTGTTTCTTTGTAAATCCCGTTGTTTTTTCATAGGCGTTTCTAATCGTTAAAACCGTCTTCATTAAAGCGAATATCTACCCCTTTTTTTGGGGGGGTAGAAACAGTCAGATTTAAAAATTTTAGAAACTATAAATTTTAAATAATATGGCAAACCCAAATTTTTGGCCCGTGGGGGCCCGAATCTGGTTTTTCATGATGGCCCGTTTCCCCGCTTTCTCGCTTTTCTTTTTTATTAAAAAGATCGTAATTAAATATTCAACCCTGTTCTTTAAATCTTTAATTGCCCTCCTCCCCCCCCTCCCAAACCAATCGTTAAAATATATTAAAAAGTTTATGCCCTTATTTGGTTCTTTTTTAAAAAAAATAAAAAATTTTAAATTAAAAAAATTTAAAAATTCTGTTTAAACCCCTTTTTTTCTTTTGTTTCCCGGGGGAAAATTTTAAAAAAAAAGGGGTTCACGATCACCCCTGTTTTTTCTGCCCAAAAAACCCCCCCTTTCAATGTACTGATTTTGTCAATATTTAGAGGGGGTTTTTTGTTAATTTTTTTGTAAAAAAGGTGTTAAATTTTTTGGGCCAAAAAATGACATGTGATGGGCCGATTTGTATGTGAAAAAAGGGGGTTTTTTGGGCAGAATAAGTAGGTGGCTTGAACCCCCTTTAAAGACTTTTTCTGGGTGGGAATCGTCACTCCAGTGACAGGAGAAGTCGGGGAGAGAAGGGAGCTCCTTTTCTAGTGACGGGGGAATTCAAAGGGGCGATAACTGTTCAGAGGAAAAGGGGGGTTTATGTGGTATGGAGCA
>CM031600.1:102438055-102448055 GCA_018398815.1 Conus ventricosus
TTTTAGGGTGGGGAAAAACCCTGTTCCTTTTACGGGTTAGGGGTTGAAATTTGTTAAAAACAATATACGGGTTTTCCCATTACGAGCACTTTGTATAATTCTGCACAACCATTAAAGCCACAACAAGTCTTACAAAGAAAGGAAGTTTATTTGGACAGACGATAATATATTCTATTTTGATCCTAGCGACAAACTGAGCGACTGTTTAGAACATTACTATAGACAAATTTGAGGGACTGAAACACGTTTAATATGATGACTGTTCAGCTGAACGAGACATTGTTAAAAAAAAGAAAAGCTCGTCAAAGCTACCCTTTTAGTGGACGTCACGCCTTAGTTTCTGTGTGCTTTTAAACTAAAAAATACAATGCGTTTAAAAGCTTTAGATCGCAGTTAAAATCGGTTGTATTATTTTACACTAAGGACAAAGATAGTTTTTTGAAAGAATGTTTAAGTGAAAATTTATATAATAAGGGACAAAGAGGGGTTAAAAAATAAAGAGCAGTTAGAAAAATCTAAACACCTAACTATGCTTACGGACTGACCCCAGTTCAATACTTTGGTTTATTGTAGATTGTTTATATGATTGCTTATAACAATTGTTTATTATAATTTAATATTAAAAAAGACATCCCGAGGCCAAAAAAACAAAAGCGCAGCTAGCCCCCTAATGCGTTTGCGGGTAGAGCTAAAAGACCTAGCAGACACAACCGAGTTTGATCTAATAGAGGGGGCCGGGAATGTTTATGGATTTAATATACGATGACGGGTTTTACAAACGAACAGAAATTGAAGACAAAAAACGGCAGCAGCATCCTACCCTAGAAGAGATAAGAAATTAAAAAGGGCAAACGACTTGGCAAACATGATACAAAATTTATAAACGAAGAATGCTTGGCGTTGCTTCCTGAAATTGCTTGGGTTTAAAGTTTGAACTACGAAGCCCCAATGTATACTTTGATAAGAAGAACAATTTTAGAAAAGCCTTAAATGTAGGGCCCTAACTTGTTAGCCTGTTCCAGGAACACAAAAAAAAAAACAGATTGAAATAACTAGCAGGGGTTTTGTATATATGCTACAGAGAAAGAAGTCCACTGAAGTGGGGGAATGAAACTGTCGGCTTTGAATTTACCCCAAAACTAGAATCAAACCCCCTAGGCAAAGACAATGATTTTTCGTTATTTATTACTCCGAGGGAGGGCGATACTAGTTTGCCAGAACATACGTTAATCAGAGGTATACAAATAAAGGCTGAAAACTTGGATGCCCCTCTAAGCTCAATATTGCAATTACTAAAAACGGAGACAAAATAAACACCCATGTATCATCTGAAAAGGGTTAGTGTAATGGTTGACAAAGACAAACTAAGAGTACTCGACTTTATTCTCATTAAGTATGTTGATTTTTTTGCGTTTTACTCTGTTGATGAAGTGCTGCCAGAAGGATTACTAAGAAGATATGTACAAGATTAATTAATAAAATAATTTTAAATTTAAAAATGGAGGTTCAACAGTTTAGGTTAGAGCAAAAAAACTGAACTTCAAAAGGAAATAGAAGGCGACTTGGATAAGTATAGAGTTACTAGAAAAAAATATGCTAAAGCTTTAAATACTCTTTCTTATGTAATTACTGGCTCATCAGCTGTAGCTAGCGTAAGTGCTGGGTCTGGCATTGCTGTTTTAGCTAGTGGGGTTGGGGCGCCAGCCTCTTTAGCCTTAGGAGGCCTCGGGTTAGGGCTAGGCGCCATGTCTATGGTTGTAAGTGCTGTTTTAAAATAAATTAACTCCTAAATTACAAAAGCACACTGCCATTGTAACCCTAGCATCAGCAAAACTTTGCTCATTAAAATTAAGAATAAGCAAATCATTACAGGATGAAAACATTAACAGACGAAGAATTTCAGAAGCTTATGGCTGACGGTGATGATTATAGACGACAGAAAATTGAACTTCAAAAGGAGTGGAGAAAGACGTTTACCTTCACAACAGGTAGATACTGATGCAATTAAAGAGAACATTGAAAAACAACACATGATCGGTTAAACCCAAAATATGGTAAAAAAAAAAAAATTTAACAAAAAATAAACACTATTTTTTTGTTAACTAACTGTGTTTGGCGGGACAACTTGCAGCTCTTCACGAGCAAAGGATCTTTTAGGGGCAGGCTTTTTAGACGCAGTAGCGCCGCTAGAAGAGAGAGTCTCTCTTAAATAATATACGGGAGGGTCTGTTTTCATAATTCTTTCAACTTCATACACATCTACGCTCCATATAGGATCTGTGGCTCTAATTCTAACATCGCCTTCTGCCTCTCCAGGAGCATACAAGTATCTACTTTTAGCCCAAACGGCAAGAGTTTTTGATTGCCTGTGGATGTCTTCAGTAATGCTAATTTTTTAATTTTGATTGCGTTTACTGGTTTAAGGCCTGTTGCTTTAAATTCTTCATTGTTCATGGCGCGTAAGACTGCAGGCAACCTCCTAACCCATTCTGTGTTGCGCGTTCTGTACTTCGTAGTGTCCATAATTTCTCTGTGATATGATAGGTAAACAGCGTTTCAGCTAGATCTTATTAAAGTTTTCTACTAGGGCTTGTGATCGATGGTTGCCTGGGATCCCTCTCCTAACTGTAACATGATGTTTTAAAAACAGCTGGTTGGCAGAACCTTTAAACTCTTTTCCATCATCAACTTGAACCATCCTTGGATACTTTAATGGACCTCGCATGTATATTTGTTGTAAAGCCACAGCCCCAGCAGTTGAGCTTTTATCCGTTAAAGGTTCGGCGTCTTTGTATCTTGAAGCCATGTCAACAACTGTCAGAGCATACATTAAACTTTTTTCTTCTAACTTATCATGTGGAAGATACAGCAAGTCCATCTGGTGGGTGTCATTTGGAACGAGTTAACAAATCTAGGCCTTATTATTCTTTTGGGGGCAGGCAAATATATTTGCCAAATTGCTTGTTTTGAAAGCCAGTCTTTCGCATCTGATTCAGACACTCTAGCAGCTTTACTCAGTTTTTCAATAGCAGTCTTTCCTTTCCAATACCCCTTAGGAGAATAATATATTTTGTCTTATCCAAAGAAGGGCTGTTTTTTAATGGATTTTAAATTGTTTGTGCAAGAATATAAATTGCTCCCATAGCACCCACAATAAAACCAATTTCTGCTATTTTCTGTTCTTCCTGACGGTTCATAAAAGTCAGACAGTTCTGGCGTGGCGATGTTAGAAACTTCTTTCCTGTCACTAAGTAATACTCATTCATGCCTCATCAACGTCTGTAAATGTGTGCTCTGCATGTCCCTGTTCCCTTAACTTTTTATTAATAAAGTCTAAGTGAGCAATTCGTCTTTTCTCGTAAGCGTCTCTTGCCTTAGCTAAATCTTCTATTGCCTTGTTATGGCGTTCTCTCTCTTCATCGGACCGCAATTTACTAAACATAATAATTGCTTCCAGAGAAGGCCAAGGCATTAACAATAGCTCCTCCTACCATCATAACTACTCCCGCCATCTTTTTATAAATTAATATTTTCTAGATTAATCTTTCTATGAACGAACATTTCTGGGATAATCCCCTGTGCAACAAGAAAGTCTTTTGACGCAATCCCTGCAGTAATTACAACGATAAACCTTAACAACGTCCCCAATGTCTAACCTTCCTAGATCCCGCCGGCTTCATTTTAAACATGTTTTTTGCTAACGCACTATAGCCTATACTAAGGCCGCTAATTACAGCAGAATGGTAAATCGTATTGATAATCTTTTTTTCACTCATCTTTTTTATTAACTAAAAAAATATTAAAATAATCAATAATACGAAAGGCTGTCTATGTGCTTTTAATCAAATAATCTTTTGTTGTTAAAGCTAAAAATAAGGTTGCAACTAGTTTTGGCGAATCTTCTATCTTTCCCATGTTGGGGGGCGGTTTTATTCCTAACAAACATTTTGCAAGGGTTGAATAAACTATAACACCAATGATAGGCACTGCATAATTAACCAACGTTAAACTCATGGTTTTAAAAGTATTATATTATTTTTTATTGTTTTTAAAAATGGATTGTGACGAACTATTAAGTGTGAGGAGCAAGCAGGCTACTCCATAGACAACTGTCATAAAGAAAGATTATACTCTCTGGCTGCGTGTGGAAAAACTAAACAGTATTTAGGTGTTGAACTAAGTATTGAACAGATTCAACAACTGTCTACATCAGACGTTGAGAAGTACTACGCTAGGTACGAAGCACAGCTAGGGTCAAAAATGGTTAGATCAGTGGGCCAGACAATGATTAGTTTATATGCTAAGTTAGTAAGTAAGATAGCGCCGGTTGATTCAGAAGAAGATTTAAAATACGACTTATCACAAGACCCAGTTTTAAACAGTCCCTAGAAACTCTTGCATGTGACATGTACTACAGATTTGGGACGATGTTCTGCCCATTCATCATGGGATTAATTACTTTTAATCACATTAATTTTGATCATATTAAATTTAATCGCAATAAAAAAAATGAGCGATCAGGAGAAGAAGACCCGCAGGACAATCCGCAGGAGCAGAATGCACCACAAGTGAATGTACCACAAGTGAGTAATGTACTAAGTCAAAAAAGTCCTGGACGTGTTGAGGCTGGGCGCAAACTAGCTGAATGGAACAGACTGCAAAAAGCAAACCAATCAGCAAAACAAAAATTGTTAGATAGTAATCCACCAACACCGCCAGCACCGACCGCTCAATTAACAACAACACAATCGCAAACAAACGAAAAATGTATTATTATGTATTGGCAGCTGTTGTTGTATTGGTGGGGATTTTTTTAGGCATACCAATGTCTAACGCCATACTTTAAGCAGCAAAGTCTGCAACCCCCCAACCCCAGTAAAAAAGCAAGAACCCACTTCTGCAAAAAAAGCGCAACCTCCTCCTGCTGTAGGGACCCATTTCTATGAAAAGATTTTAAGAAGAACTAACTAAAGTACAAGTTAAGAACTAGATAAGTACCATTTAAGTTAGTTAGTCAAAAGTACTTTTAAAGTTAAGTGCAAGTAATTACAATTTTAAGTGGGCAGAAAAAAATTTAAGTTCTGTC
The DNA here is from genome assembly GCA_018398815.1 of Conus ventricosus. Classification (NCBI taxonomy): domain Eukaryota; kingdom Metazoa; phylum Mollusca; class Gastropoda; order Neogastropoda; family Conidae; genus Conus; species Conus ventricosus. The sequence goes on from CM031600.1 coordinate 102,443,142, forward strand.
AAGTAACTAGTTAGGGGTTCTAAATACGTAACTTGTTAGGTTCTTAAAGTAAAGTCTGTGTTAGGTTCTGTAAGTAAAGTACAAGCCAAGTCTGTCAAGTTTCATCTTTTACAGTTCTCCAATAGCCCTACAGCATAAGCAAACCAGGAACTGACGTAAGTTTTCATTTATAGTAGAGAGACTAGTGATTTCTTGCTAACAGCAATTAGTGTTTACTTGATGAAGAGTATAGCGCAGATTAACATTGTGAGATGAAGACCTTTGTTTTCAAAGCGAGCTTGCTGTATTAACGTAGATATATTTTTTTTGAACAACGTTCTTTACCTTATGCCTTTTCCTGTCTTACATTACAGAGTCTGGACTAGCACGCTATACCTCTTTGACCGCAAACCAACATCTTCCTTTAATAATCTGTGTCCATTAAGTTCAACCTTCACTTTCCAATCAGCTTTTCTTAGTTCGTAGTTGAATGTAAAGGACTGTCCTTTGGAATAGTCGCTTGGTAACGTACCATCCATGCAGTTCCTTTGAAAGCCACTTTCTGTTTTCTAAATCCTTAATATAAGTCTCTGTTGGGACGTCTAGCATAAAACTATAAGTGTCAGTATAAAGAACTCCTTGCTTCTTTGAACCGGCGGTTTAAATTATTCGAAAGAAATCTAACAACAATAACGATTGTGACACTCTAATACCTAAAGAGCCGATAAACACCGGCTTGTCACTTAAACATCCTTTTTCATCATCATAATGCCAACCCAGCTGTCGTTAAAATCTTCTAAAGACTTGCTAGTTCGGTTTAGAAGCATAAAACTTAATTGCATGGGTTTTCTTTTGTAACTAATTTTACATCTTTACGTTAGTGTGGACTACTCCATGGTTTTGCCAAAGCAGCAGTTGTTCATCATCAGTGAAAAGAAGTCTTTGGTGTCTAATGCGTCGTGGCCTTTGGGGTTCTAATGATCAGTATTCTATTTGATGTTTGTGGGCCTCATAAAGGGATTCTTGGTCAAATCAATGATTCCTGAGAAACATGCAGTCAGCTTTAATCCGTGTCTAAAGTAAAACTGTGCCCATTCTGTAATGACAGACATATTTTAGTTTTTGTTGCGAAGATTGGGTACAAGTATTAAAGGAGGGTTCGATAGGACTCATCATTAAACTTTTCCCCCCCATTTCGGGCTGCGGCTAGGGGTAATCGTTATGAAGATCGTGTAGTACATAAGGATTATTCAAAGTCTACATCCAAGATTACTCCTATTTGAATTATAAGTTTAAAGCTGTGACAACAAATTAACACAGTTATTGGACATCATGAGGTTCTTTTATCATTGCAAAGTTTCACAGTGGTATTGTTTGACTCATAGCCCCTCCATACAGATTGGTTGAGCGTCAAAGTACATTAGATAGTGGATGGTTTTAGTGGGGATCATCGTCGTCTAAATACTTGGTTGTTCGCTTTGTCAGTAAGGATGTTATGCCATGCTAATACCTCCCCTCAGCCCATCTATGCAATCATCTGAAGTGTGGGTAGATCATAAAAATAACTCATCTGGAAGTTTGACTACTTTAAAGAAAGCGTCCCAAGAAAGGCCAGGCGCAGAGATGTAATGTGATGAGTCTAAGCTGTAATGTTTCATGCATGTAGTTCTGTAGTTCTGAAAGACGTCTGCTAATAAACACACGTCAGCCATTAAATATTGATCATGATAATCGCCCATTGTTTCACAGTGTAATTCTGTCCAGGCTTTCTGTGCGTATTCATAGTCAGAATCAGTTATGTCTTTGCCTCTAAGACTAGAAAAGAAAGCGCCTTTAGGAGGAAGCGAGTCTTCATCAAACCTATCCCACGAGTTCATGTATTCATAAGGATAAAACTCCTTTGCGCACTAAAGATGGATCAAAGTATTGTTTAGTTATTGGATAGTCTTGTAGAGATCCTGCTAACTTATCTAAACTCCCCATCAGATGTTGGGCAGAGTCATAGAAGGATAAACAGTCAAGAGTAAAAGTCATGTACTTTTCTGAAGATTGTGCAATGCAGGTAACCCTCATATATTCAGAAGTCACTGCTTGCATGATGAAATGGAATCGTAGCCCCGTAGGTTATGAAAGAAGATAGGCAGCTTCCATGTCTTAGGGTCAACTTTAAGTTGAAGATTACAATTGTTGGCGCAGCCCCTCTAAACTTTCCAGTAAATGTGATCGTGGTCTCTTACTGCGGTGCCTAATAATTCTTTATTGCAAATCCAACAGTGTGTAGATGAATCATAACGTTCTTGGTCTTCAGGAGTCATAACAATGTCTGAAAGATTTAGTTGGTTAGATAACTGATTGCGAAGTTGTTTCATTTGCTCTAAAAATCTGCTAGCTGCGTTGGGGCCTCTGTAAATCTTAGGGGTCGTGTGTTGGCCGTCTGACCTAACAACAATAAACGCATACGAACAGATCTGATGGTGAGTTAATAACGTTGTTTTTTGTTCTTGCTGTTGCGGACCATAGTACTGCGGTAAGATCGATTCAAAGTCAGCATAAACCACGTACGGGCTCATCTGCATTTTGTGTATATTCTTAAAACTAACTTTAGACCCTGGTTTAGGTGTGAGGAGTTTGGTTTCACAGTCTACAAAACTTTTACAATGAGTTCTATGACTGGCAGCTGCTTCTATAGTTGGTATTCTAACCAAACACCTTCTACAAAGCCCCTGTTTAGATTTATCCTTTGACGTATAGGCCATAAGTCTGCTTATTGTTCTGATTAATACATAATGACTCTTAGGGCCATCTGCAAACAGTATCAAGTCTACATGCTTGTTAAGCGATTCGCCTAAAGTAGGAGTGTTGGGAGAAACCCTTAGAGGCACTAAATCAGCTTCTACAGACCATGTGTATACGTTTACAGTGATTGGTTTGTTTTGCTCTTCAAACTGAAATATGCTTTCTATGCTTACTGGAAAGTTTATGTTATCAAAGTTCAGCTCTTGCTTATATTGGCCATAATTAGAAACTCTTTCTGCGTTCTTTATAACAGGATGTAAATGCGCTAAAACACACCACATAAAACACATGTTGTCAGGATTTTTTTTATGTTTAAGACTGCTCGTTTTAAAACTAACTCTTTTGGGAGAGGAAGGTAAGAATTGCCAACTATAGGATAGAACTTTGTTTGTCTTAATTTGATTTCAAGGACTGTTCCTTCAGACCACCCAGAACCCCTTAACTTTGCTTCTTCACTTGCATGGTTAAACTGTGTAAGCATGTAGTCAGCCCAGTTAGAGTTAAAGTCGTGATAGCTAATTACTTCTTTCTGTTAGTTGAAACCCAAACTTCCATATTACTATCATCGGGTGTTATATAATCATCAGAACGGTCAATAGCACTTTTACTGGCGGCTCCATTTGAAGAGACTCTGGGATTTTAGAAATAGCATGTGCTACGCTTTCATGAACATTTGTGGGGTTAATGATGCCCATGTCTACTTCGCTAAACATATTGATTAATTGTTTGTCACTACCTTTCACCAGTGCGTTGGCTGCAGTATTTCAAACTCAGACGTGTTTGTGAGGCTCATTTTTTAACTCAAAATATTTACGTAAATTAAAAAAAAATAAATATATATAAAAGTAAGTAAAACAAGCTTTTTATTCTTCACCCAAGCGTTGCAACACTCAAGACACGTTAACCTTACAATAACGCCTGCTAATATTTTAGCTTTTCTGAATCACTACAGTCAATGTTTATCGCTTTGATGCTTCGTTAAATAGTTCACTATTATCTTTTATTATATTGTCTACATCATTCTCAAAACCAAATTCACTAAAATCAATGTTCATCACTTTCATTGTTTCGTCAAATAGTTCATTACACTTCTTTAAATCAGATTCACTGAGTTCAACAGCCATTTTTAAATATAAATAAATAAAAAATAATTGTAAATTCAACTTTTATTCATAGGCTTTTCTAATCGTAAAACCTTATCTTCATTAAAGCGAATAGCTACTCTTCAGGGTGGTAGAAACAGTCAGATTAACATCTTGAGAAGCTATATAATCAACTAATATGGCAAACAATTTTATGGCCTGTGGGGGCCAAGAATCTGGTATTTCACTGATGGCCTGTTTCACGCCTGTTTGTATATTTATGTGATTAAAAAGATCAGTGATTGATTTTCAAACCTGCTCCTTAACTCTTTTCTATTGGCCTTCCAATTCAACTTGTGAAGTATAATAGTTAAGCTTTCTAACTTCTTCAGGATTCATTTTTTTAACCAGAATAAAATTATAAATTAAAAAAATTAATTAATTAGTTTCTCTTGTAAATCCAGTTGTTATTCATAGGCTTTTCTAATCGTAAAACCTGATCTTCATTAAAGCGAATATCTACTCTTTCAGGGGTGGTAGAAACAGTCAGATTAACATCTTCAGAAGCTATATTATCAAGTAATATGGCAAACAATTTTATGGCCTGTGGGGGCCAAGAATCTGGTATTTCACTGATGGCCTGTTTCACGCTTCTCGCATGTCTATTTGATTAAAAAGATCAGTAATTAAGTATTCAACCCTGTTCTTTAACTCTTCTATATTGCCCCTCCCTCCCACTCTCCCAATCCAACTCGTAAAGTATATTAATAAGTTCTGATGCTACTTCTGGCTTCATTTTTAAACAAGAATAAAATTATAAATTAAAATAATTAAATAATTCTGTAAACCCTTAATTCTTATGTCCCGTGAAAATGTAAATATATGTGTTCACGATCACCCATGTTATCTGCACAGAACCCCCCCGTTTCAATGATGATTTTGTCAATATTTAGAGTTTTTGTGTGTTAAATTTTTTTTTAAAATAGGTGTTAATTTTGGCCAAAACGACATGTGATGGACGCGATTTGTATGGAAAAAGGGGTTTTCGGGCAGAATA
>CM031600.1:102452874-102473335 GCA_018398815.1 Conus ventricosus
CACCATGGGAAACACGAACAGAAACCACGCTGGTACCATTCTGTCCCCTGCCTGTCACCCTGGGAAACACGAACAGAAACCACGCTGGTACCATTCTGTCCCCTGCCTGTCACCATGGGAAACACGAACAGAAACCACGCTGGTACCATTCTGTGCCCTGCCTGTCACCAGGGGAAACACGAACAGAAACCACGCTGGTACCATTCTGTCCCTGCCTGTCACCAGGGGAAACACGAACAGAAACCACGCTGGTACCATTCTGTCCCCTGCCTGTCACCAGGGGAAACACGAACAGAAACCACGCTGGTACCATTCCGTCCCCTGCCTGTCACCAGGGGAAACACGAACAGAAACCACGCTGGTACCATTCCGTTCCCTGCCTGTCACCAGGGGAAACACGAACAGAAACCACGCTGGTACCATTCCGTCCCTGCCTGTCACCAGGGGAAACACGAACAGAAACCACGCTGGTACCATTCCGTCCCCTGCCTGTCACCAGGGGAAACACGAACAGAAACCACGCTGGTACCATTCCGTCCCCTGCCTGTCAGGGGAAACACGAACAGAAACCACGCTGGTACCATTCCGTCCCCTGCCTGTCAGGGGAAACACGAACAGAAACCACGCTGGTACCATTCTGTCCCCTGCCTGTCAGGGGAAACACGAAGTCAGGTCAGACATATATAATGCATTTCCAAACAGAGAACCTTAAGGTCCTCTTCTCATAAATTAAAGACTAGAGCACCTTTCTTTCTTCTGCAGGGCTGCTCTTGTCGTCGGTAAATCAAAGCGGCTCGCTGAAAAGGGGGGGAGGAGGATTTAACATAAAAAAAGTAATCTCATTTCGGAGAGAAAAAAATAGGTAAGGGAGAGACGTCTTTTGTGACGAGGTGTGAGAGATCTCCGAGTTCTGTCCCTTCTCCTCAGATGACAAAGTGTGACCTCGAAGTGTGCGGGGTGCACATTCGTGATATTCATTTCTCCCAACCGTCTGTCGCTGCCATGAGATCCACAAGCAGTGCTGATGAGTCGTTCAATGTCCTCCCATCCCAATCATCTGCCGAGGTTGCTGTGGAGATAAGCTTATCATCTGTGCTGTGGAGATCAGCTGTATTATCCATGCTGTGGAGATCAGCTGTATTATCCGTGCTGTGGAGATCAGCTGTACTATCCATGCTGTGGAGATCAGCTGTATTGTCTGTTCTGTGGAGACCAGCTGTATTATCTGTGCTGTGGAGATCAGCTGTATTATCCATGCTGTGGAGATCAGCTGTATTGTCTGTTCTGTGGAGACCAGCTGTATTATCTGTGCTGTGGAGATCAGCTGTATTATCCATGCTGTGGAGATCAGCTGTATTGTCTGTGCTGTGGAGACCAGCTGTATTATCTGTGCTGTGGAGATCAGCTGTATTGTCTGTGGTGTGGAGATCAGCTGTATTATCCATGCTGTGGAGATCAGCTGTATTGTCTGTGCTGTGGAGATCAGCTGTATTGTCTGTGCTGTGGAGACCAGCTGTATTATCCATGTTGTGGAGACCAGCTGTATTATCCATGCTGTGGAGATCAGCTGTATTTTCTGTGCTGTGGAGACCAGCTGTATTGTCTGTGCTGTGGAGACCAGCTGTATTATCCATGCTGTGCAGATCAGTTGTATTATCCATGCTGTGGAGATCAGCTGTATTGTCTGTGCTGTGGAGATCAGCTGTATGATCCATGCTGTGGAGACCAGCTGTATTGTCTGTGCTGTGGAGACCAGCTGTATTATCTGTGCTGTGGAGATCAGCTGTATTATCCATGCTGTGGAGATCAGCTATATTATCCATGCTGTGGAGACCAGCTGTATTGTCTGTGCTGTGGAGATCAGCTGTATTATCCATGCTGTGGAGATCAGCTGTATTATCCATGCTGTGCAGATCAGCTGTATTATCCATGCTGTGGAGACCAGCTGTATTGTCTGTGCTGTGGAGACCAGCTGTATTGTCTGTGCTGTGGAGATCACTGTATTATCCATGCTGTGGAGATCAGCTGAAAGCTTACATCTGTGCTGTGGAGATCAGCTGTATTACCCATGATGTGGAGATCGCTGTATTATCCATGCTGGGGGAAACCAGCTGTATTGTCTGTGCTGTGTGTGACATTCTTCATTAAGCTTGGCTCATTTTTCATTAAGAAAAATGACGCAATCGATACATGACGTCTATTCGCTTGCGCTGGATTAATTTTCTATGTCCAAACGACTAAACTAATTGTTAGTTTTTGCTTTACGGCAGTACGTTTATATTTCAAGGTCATGCAGACTTGCATTTTGTATTAATAATAAAATAATTTACAATTGTAGGGCATCGAAACCGTCTTTTACTGACAATCGCGACTGTCCAAGTGTCAGTGGTGTCTCGTCCGCGCATGTGCAGTAAATAGTAACCGTTGAAACCTACCATCTTGGACAACCAGGCGTCGTGGAATTGGGCTCTGCAAGAAAGTCAAATTATTCGAAGAGCAAGAAACCTTTTTGAAGGTATCAGTCAAAGGCCGGACTGAAGGGGCACTACAGAGCATTCGACAGCAATCCACCCTTTAGGGGGAAGGCGTGAACGAGTCTCATCGTTCCGTGGGCGATCGAAAAACTGTGGCTACTAAAAAGATGTGTTGAGGTAAATAGGTCAAATCATTTTTTCCGTATAGAGCAACAAAATCTTTTTTCAATATAATTCGCATTAAGGCACATTTACCAGTTAAATTTAATTTTTGTGCGCGCGATCATTTAAATGCTCTAAATTAATATTTCAGGTTTTTACCGGGTAAAACGTATGATTGATCGTAGAGCTGTCATTTTCATTGTTTGCTCTCATCATATCGTGTTGCCATGTACTAATCCATACTTGTAAATTCTATTTCAGCTCACCGTTGTATGCAACCATATTTAGAAGATTGTGATATTTGTGTGAATGCAGTTTTAAATTTTTTAAAAAGAATCGTAAACGAGTTCAAGTTAATGAAGAGCAATTTTCGTGGATCTAAGTGATCTGTATAATATGAAGATTGACGCATTTGATTTAATCCATTCAGGATTAAATGTAATTGAAATTCATGATCAAGCATTAAGCCTTGGCGAATAACTCAGTCAAGGCAGATCGGAATATTCATGTACACTTTCCTTCTTTGTAAACGAGTTATATCGTAAAGCAATTTTTTGAAGGAAATCAATTGTAAATGATAGAGCAAGCTTGTGCAATTGAAAAAGTGTGTCTAGAGCGTGAAAGTGAGTGGAATAGTGATGTCCCAAACTATAGTGCAAGATCTAAGGGACAATTTTTTATCTTGCAGGTTTTTTCGTACTTTTTCTTCCTTTTTTACGACCATCCAATCCACATCACGGCATCTTTATTCTTCTCTTCGTCACACATCTCTATTCTGCTGCATTCTTCGTTGAGAGGAACGTGCTGGTGTGTCAACCTTATCGGAACCCGGAGGTGGACTCTAAGCGTCAACGGAACTCCGGAACACCACAGGATTCCATGAAGCTGAGTGCAAATTATTCAAACACATCCCTCCACACTCAAGCACGCTAAAAACCACTCAGACATTTTTCTTGTATATTTTTTCTTGTGTATAAACTATATTCTGCGTGTATTCTCCGGAAGATATATTTTTGTAGCACAAGCGGACAGTTGATATTTGTGTACTGCAAGAAGCGGAGAGGAGAAGGACAGAGACTTTGTTGCTATTAGTGTATGTGCATGATTTATTTCTTTTGTATGTGATTCATTTCATAGGGAACAAACGGACATCAACATACAAAGCAACCATACGACATATTCACCGCAGATCATCATCATCTTTATTCTATTTAATTAAATTTTAGTTGTTGTATCAAAGATCAAACCTCTTGATCCCATCTGTGGAAAGAAAGTGAAGGGTGTGGACGAAAGCTTGCTTTCCTACTACGGTCTATCGTGCTTGCCTGAGCATTCAACCATCATTTATGAAAAGGGGTCTTATTAAAAACGTCACACTGTGGAGATCAGCTGTATTATCCTGCTGTGGAGATCAGCTGTATTGTCTGTGCTGTGGAGATCAGCTGTATTTTCTGTGCTGGTTTGGGGGACCAGCTGTATTTGTCTGTTTCTTTGGAGATCAGCTGTATTATCCATGCTGTGGAGATCAGCTGTATTGTCTGTGTTGTGGAGACCAGCTGTATTGTCTGTGCTGTGGAGATCGCTGTTTGTCTGTGCTGTGGAGATCAGCTGTATTATCCATGCTGTGGAGATCAGCTTTTATTATCCATGCTGTGGAGACCGCTGTATTGTCTGTGCTGTGGAGACCGCAGGGTTATTATCCATGCTGTGGAGATCAGCTGTATTGTCTGTGCTGTGGAGACCAGCTGTATTTTTCTGTGCTGTGGAGATCAGCTGTATTATCCATGCTGTGGAGTCAGCTGTGATCCATGCTGTGGAGATCAGCTGTAAATTATCCATGCCCGTGGAGACCAGCTGTATTGTCTGTGCGTGGAGCCCGCTGTATTTTTCCATGCTGTGGAGATCAGCTTATTGTCTGTGCTGTGGTGATCAGCTGTATTGTCTGTGTTTTGGAGATCACTGTATTAATCCATGCTGTGGAGATCCAGCTGTATTATCCATGCTGTGGAGATCAGCTGTATTATCCATGCTGAGAGATCAGCTGTATTATCCATGCTGTGGAGATCAGCTGTATTGTCTGTTCTGTGGAGATCAGCTGTAATTGTCTGTGCGGGGGAGCCAGCGTATATCCATGCTGTGGAGATCAGCTGTATTGTCCGTGCTGTGGAGACCAGCTGGTATTGTCTGTGCTGTGGAGATCAGCTGTATTATTCCATGCTGTGGAGATCAGCTGTTTTTATCTGTGCTGTGGAGACCAGCTGTATTTTCTGTGCTGTGGTGACCAGCTGTATTTTCTGTGCTGTGGTGACCAGCTGTATTTCCCCTGCTGTGGAGATCAGCTGTATTGTCTGTGCTGTGGAGACCAGCTGTATTGTCTGTGGGGTGGGATCAAACTGTATTATCCATGCTGTGGAGATCAGCTGTGTTATCCATGGCTGTGGAATCAGCTTATTATCCATGCTGTGGGGGACCAGCTGTATTTTCTGTGCTGTTGGAGACCAGCTGTATTATCCCTGCTGTGGGAGATCAGCTGTATTGTCTGTGCTGTGGTGATCAGCTGTATTGTCTGTGCTGTGGAGATCAGCTGTATATCCATTCTGTGGAGTTCAGCTGTATTATCCATGATGTGGAGATCAGCTGTATTATCCATGCTGTAGAGTAGCTGTTTATCCATGGGTGTGGAGATCAGCTGTATTGTCTGTTCTGTGGAGATCAGCTGTATTGTCCCGTGCTGTGGAGACCAGCTGTATTATCCATGCTATGGAGACCACTGTATTTTCTGTGCTGTGGAGATCAGCTGTATTGTCCGTGCTGTGGAGACCAGCTGTATTTATCCATGCTTTTGGAGATCAGCTGTATTGTCCGGTGTGGGGGAAACCCGCTGTATTGTCTGTGCTGTGGATTTAGCTGTATTATCCATGCTGTGGAGTTCAGCTGTATTACTGTGCTGTGGAGACCAGCTGTATTGTCTGTGCTGTGGAGATCAGCTGTATTATCCATGCTGTGGAGACCAGCGTATTTTGTGTGCTGTGGAGACCAGCTGTATTTTCTGTGCTGTGGAGATCACTGTATTGTCTGTGTGTGGAGACCAGCTGTATTATCCATGCTGTGGAGATCAGCTGTATTGTCTGTGCTGGGGGAGACCAGCTGTATTGTCTGTGCTGTGGAGTCAGCTGTATTATCCATGCTGTGGAGATCAGCTGTATTATCTGTGCTGTGGAGACCAGCTGTATTGTCTGTGCTGTGGACATCAGCTGTATTTTCTGTGCTGTGAAGGGGCAGCTGTATTTTTGTGCTGTGGAGACCAGCTGTATTGTCTGTGCTGTGGAGACCAGCTGTATTATCCATGCTGTGGAACCAGCTGTATTATCTGTGCTGTGGAGATCAGCTGTATTGTCTGTGCTGTGGGGGATCAGCTGATTATCTATGCTGTGGAGATCAGCTGTATTGCTGTGCTGTGGAGATCAGCTGTATTGTCTGTGCTGTGGAGACCAGCTGTATTGTCTGTGCTGTGGAGATCAGCTGTATTATCTGTGCTGTGGAGATCGCTGTATTATCCATGCTGTGGAGATCAGCTGTATTATTCATGCTGTGGTGATCAGCTGTATTACCATGCTGTGGAGATCAGCTGTATTGTCTGTGCTGTGGAGTCCCCGCTGTATTGTCTGTGCTGTGGAGATCAGCTGTATTATCCACGCTGTGGAGGGCCAGCTGTATTGTCGTGCTGTGGAGATCAGCTGTAGTATCCCCTGCTGTGGGACCAGCTGTATTGTCTGTGCTGTGGAGACCAGCTGTATTGTCTGTGCTGTGCAGATCAGCTGTATTGTCTGTGCTGGGAGATCAGCTGTAGTATCCATGCTGTGGAGACCAGCTGTATTGTCTGTGCTGTGGAGACCAGCTTTATTGTCTGTGCTGTGGAGACCAGCTGTATTATCTTGCTGTGGAGACAGCTGTATTATCTGTGCTGTGGGAGACCAGCTGTATTATCTGTGCTGTGGAGACCAGCTTTTATTATCCATGCTGTGGAGATCAGCTGTATTGTCTGTGCTGTAGAGATCAGCTGTATTATCCCTGCTGTGGAGATCAGTTGTATTATCCGCTGTGGAGATCAGCTGTATTATTTCCCTGCTGTGGAGATCAGCTGTTTATCCATGCTGTGGAGATCAGCTGTATTATCCCCTGCTGTGGAGATCAGCTGTAGTATCCGTGCTGTAGAGATCAGATGTAGCAAACCGTGCTGTGGAGATCAGCTGTATTACCCGTGCTGTGGAGACCAGCTGTATTGTCTGTTCTGTGGAGATCAGCTGTATTGTCTGTGCTGTGGAGATCACTGTAAATTTTCCATGCTGTGGAGATCAGCGTATTATCTGTGCTGTGGAGATCACTGTATTATCCATGCTGTGGAATCAGCTGTATTGTCTGTGTTGGTGGAGACCAGCTGTATTGTCTGTGCTGTGGAGATCAGCTGTATTGTCTGTGCTGGGGGAGATCAGCTGTATTATCCATGCTGTGGAGATCAGCTGTATTATCCATGCTGTGGAGACCAGCTGTATTGTCTGTGCTGTGGAGACCAGCAGTATTATCCATTTCTGTGGAGATCAGCTGTATTGTCTGTGCCTGTGGAGACCAGCTGTATTGTCTGGGGCTGTGGAGATCAGCTGTATTATCCATGCTGTGGAGATCAGCTGTGTTATCCATGCGTGGAGATCAGCTGTATTATCCATGCTGTGGAGACCAGCTGTATTGTCTGTGCTGTGGAGACCTGCTGTATTATCCATGCTGTGGGATCAGCTGTATTGTCCCGTGCTGTGGTGATCAGCTTTATTGTCTGTGCTGTGGAGATTTTGCTGTATTATCCATCTGTGGAGATCAGCTGTATTATCCATTTCTGTGGAGATCAGCTGTAAATTTTCCATGGGTGTAGAGATCAGCTGTAAATTTTCCATGCTGTGGAGATCAGCTTATTGTCTGTTCTGTGGAGATCAGCTGTATTGTCTGTGCTGTGGAGACCAGCTGTATTATCCCCTGCTGTGGGACCAGCGTATTTTCTGTGCTGTGGGGATCAGCTGTATTGTCTGTGCTGTGGGACCACTGATTATCCCTGCTGTGAATCGCTGTATTGCCGTGCTGTGGAGACCCTGATTGTCTGTGCTGTGGAATCAGCTGTATTTCCTGCTGTGGAATCAGCTGTTTAAATTCTGTGCTGTGGAGGGCCAGCTGTATTTTTGTGCTGTGTGACAGCTGTATTTTCTGCGTGGTACAGTTATATCGTGTGGAGATCAGCTGTATTGCTGTGCTGTGGAGACCAGTGTTTTGTGGTGGAGATCGCGTATACCCCCTCTGTGGAACAGCTGGTTATCCATGCTGTGGAGATCAGCTGTATTATCCAATGTGTGGAGACCGGATTGTCTGTGCTGTGGAGACCACTTATTATCCATGTGTGGAGATCAGCTGTATTGTCTGTGGTGGTGATCACTGTATTCTGTGCTGTGGAGATCACTGTATATCCAGCTGTGGAGTTCAGCGTATATCCTGGTGACACTGATTATCATGCTGTAAGTCACCTGATTTTCCTCGTGGAGATCAGCTGTATTGTCGTTGTGGAGATCAGTGTTGTCTTGCTGTGGAGCCAGCTGTATTTCCATGCTATGGAGCCAGCTTATTTCGTGCTGTGGTCACTGTATTGTCTGCTGTGGAGACCAGCGTATATCGCTGTGGAGACACTGTATTGTCCGGCTGGGAGACCCTGTATTGTCGGCTGTGAGACAGCTGTATATCCATGCGTGGAGATCAGCTGTATTATCTGTGTGTGGAGACAGCTATTGTCTGTGTGTGGAGACAGCTGTATATCAGCTGTGAGCCAGCGTATTTTTGTGCTGTGGAGACCAGCGTATTTTTGTGCTGTGGGATCGCTGTATTGTTGTGCTGTGGAACCACTGTATATCCATGCTGGGAGATCACTGTATGTCTGTGCTGTGGAGACCAGCGTATTTCTTGCTGTGGGATCAGCTGTATTATCCATGCTGTGGAATCAGTAATCTGTGCTGTGGAGACACTGTTTGTCTGTGCTGTGGACATCAGCTGTTTTTCGTGTGTGAAGAGGGAGTGTATTTTGTGCGTGGAGACCAGTGTATTGTCTGTGCTGTGGAGACCAGCGTATTCCATGCGGGAGACCAGCGATTATTGTGCGTGGAGTCACTGTATTGTCTGTGTTGGAATCAGTGTATATTATCGTGGAGACAGCTGTATGTCTGTGCGTGGGGGGGGGGATCAGCTGTATGTCTGTGGGGAGACCAGCTGATTGTGTGCTGTGGAGACAGCTGAATATCTGTGTGTGGAGACAGCTGTATATCTGCTGTGGGATCAGCTGTATTATTCATGCTTGGTGATCACTGTATTACCATGCTGTGGAGATAGTGTATGCGTGCGTGGTCCAGCTGTTTGTCGTTGTGGAGATCAGCTTAATATCACGTGGGGGACAGCTGTATTGCTTGCTTGGAGACAGCTGTATACCTGTGTGGTGACCACGTATTGTTGCTGTGGAGACCAGCTGTATTGTCTGTGCTGTGCAGATCGCTGTATTGTCTGTGTTGGATAGCTTAGTATCCATGCGTGAGCCACTGTATGTCTTGTGTGGAACCAGCTTTTTCTGTGCTTTGAGACCAGTGTATATCGTGCTGTGGAGACCACTGTATTACGTGCGTGGAACCGCGTATTATCTGTGCTGTGGAACCCGCGTTTATTTAATCCATGTGTGTAGATCACTTATTTCTGTTGGCCCCGCAAAGGAATCAGGGGGCCCCCCGGGGGGGGGGGATATTCCGGGTTTTCTGTGAGATCATTGTAATTATTTTTCCAAAAGCTTTTTTTGGAGATCAGCTGTTTATTTTAATCCGCTTAATTAGTTCCGTGCTGTGGAGATCAGCTGTATTATCCATGCTGTGGAGATCAGCTGTATTATCCATGCTGTGGGATCAGCGTAGTATCCGTGCTGTAGAGATCAGATGTAGCATCCGTGCTGTGGAGATCAGCTGTATTACCCGTGCTGTGGAAAACCAGCTGTATTGTCTGTTCTGTGGAGATCAGCTGTATTGTCTGTGCTGTGGAGATCAGCTGTATTTATCCATGCTGTGGAGATCAGCTGTATTATCTGTGCTGTGGAGATCAGCTGAAGTATCCGTGCTGTGGAGATCAGCTGTATTATCCGTGCTGTGGAGATCTGTTGTATTATCCATGCTGTGGAGATCAGCTGTATTATCCATGCTGTGGAGATCAGCTGTATTATCCATGCTGTGGAGATCAGCTGTAGTATCCATGCTGTGGAGATCAGCTGTATTATCCATGCTGTGGAGATCAACTGTATTAACCATGCTGTGGAGATCAGCTGTAGTATCCATGCTGTGGAGATCAGCTGTAGTATCCATGCTGTGGGATCAGCTCTAGTATCCGTGCTGTAGAGATCAGCAGTAGCATCCGTGCTGTGGAGAATCAGCTGTTATTATCTGTGCTGTGGAGACCAGCTGTATTGTCTGTTCTGTGGAGATCAGCTGTATTGTCTGTGCTGTGGAGATCAGCTGTATTATCCATGCTGTGGAGATCAGCTGTATTATCTGTGCTGTGGACACAACTGAAGTATCCGTGCTGTGGAGATCAGCTGTATTATCCGTGCTTGTGGAGATCAGTTGTATTATCCATGCTGTGGAGATCAGCTGTATTATCCATGCTGTGGAGATCAGCTGTATTATCCTTGCTGTGGAGATCAGCTGTATTATCCATGCTGTGGAGATCAGCTGTAGTATCCATGCTGTAGAGAATCAGCTGTATTATCCATGCTGTAGAGATCAGCTGTAGTTTCCATGGTGTAGAGATTAGCTGTATTATCCGTGCTGTAGAGATCACTGTAGCAATCCGTGCTGTGGATATTCAGCTGTATATCCCAGTTGGAAATCAGGAAGGAAGGGAGACTACAACAGACAAAAAGAAGAAACTAAGGACACCAGCACACTTCAAACCTACCCCGTCAACGGACACCTGCACACTTCAAACCTACCGCCGTCAACGGACACACACACAACTTCAAACCTACCCCATCACGGACACCACGCACACTTCAAACCTACCTCATCAACGGACACCTCGCACACTTCAAACCTACCCATCAACGGACACCTCGCATACTTCAAACCTACCCCATCAACGGACACCTCGCATACTTCAAACCTACCCCATCAACGGACACCTCGCATACTTCAAACCTACCCGTCAACGGACACCTCGCATACTTCAAACCTACCACATCAACGGATACCTCGCATACTTCAAACCTACCACATCAACGGACACCTCGCATACTTCAAACCTACCCCATCAACAGACACCTCGCATACTTCAAACTACCACATCAACGGACACCTCGCTTACTTCAACCTACCCAGTCAACGGACACCATGCACACTTCAAACGTCAACAGACACCACGCATACTTCAAACCTACCCCATCAACGGACACCACGCACACTTCAAACCTACCCTATCAACGGACGGGAAAAAGGGAACACGACTCTGATGTCTCTTAACATTCCTTCACGACAGGCTTTTCTCCCTTGTCTAACTGGCATAGCATTTTGCTACTGTCCACGCTTTCAAACATTTTGACATTCAATATACTTTGATTTCATACAACAGTAGCATGTTTCTGTTTTTACAATAAACATCTATTCCAAACGTCTCCATGTAACACTGTAAAACCGCAGCCAGTCTTTTACTTTCTACAGTACGCTACATACTTTCTCAGAACTACACAAGACTCCGGGTTGCCTGCAAAGGAACTTCAAGATAAGCAATAAGGAAACTTAAGAACGGTGCGTACATCGCCCTGATCCCGCCATGGCTAGAAACACGGGAATTCAGTATTGTATCCCTCACATCAACGCCAATACTGTCTCCAAAGGAAAAACTGCCGTCAGACTATACGATCGGAAGACCTGCCGTTCCAGCGCCAATGGCCCTATTGGAGACCCCGCCTTGCCACTATAATAACTATCATCATGGGTTGTTAACGATCTTCTCCAGCCACATACCACCACTCCCTCCAGAAAGATTGCCCCCAGTGAAAACTCCCTAGTTTACATGTCCTGTGCCACCGCATTCATTTCAGGAAGTCCATCTTCTTCCCGAGCACAATATCTCATGGAACTGTTTCCCGGACGATGTTGTCATGGCACCTTCTTGTTCTTGTTCTTGTTCTTGTTCTTTTTCAACAACCATTCACATTCAGAATCATCACAAGCTCTCAACAACAGTTCACATTCAGAACAACAAAACCCTCAACAACATTTCAACATTCAAATCATCACAAGCCCTCAACAACAGTCACATTCAGAATCATCACAAGCTCTCAACAACAGTTCACATTCAAATCATCACAAGCCCTCAAACAACATTCACAGTCAGAATCATCAAAAGCCATCAAACAACAGTCGCATTCAGAATCAACACAACCCTCAAACAACAGTTCACATTCAGAATCAACACAAGCCCTCAAACAACAGTCCCATCAGAATCCAAGCCCACAAGAACAGTATATATTCAGAATCAAGACGGGTTCTCAGTCACATCCTGAATTAACACAAGACCTATAAATTTTCACAAGGAGAACCAGCATGTATTCCCAACAACAGATTGCATTCCAGAATCACCACACCCCTCAAAAAAACATTTTCACATCCAGAATCACCACACCCCCTCAAAAAACGTTCACATCCAAAATCACCACACGCCCTAAACAACAGTTCACATCCAGAATCACCACCGCCCTCAACAACAGTTAAACATCCAGAATCACCACACGCCCTCAACAACAGTTCACATCCAGAATCACCACACGCCCTCAACAACAGTTCACATCCAGAATCACCACACGCCCTCAACAATAGTTCACATCCAGAATCACCAAAACGCTCTCAAAAAACAGTTCACATCCAAATCACCACCCGCCCTCAACAATAGTGCACATCCATAATCACCACACGCCCCAACAACAGTTCACATCCATAATCCCCACACGCCCTCAACAACAGTTCACATCCAAAAATCACCACACGCCCTCAACAATAGTGCACATCCGTAATCACCACACGCCCTCAACAACAGTTCCCATCCAGAATCACCACACGCCCTCAACAATAGTTCACATCCAGAATCACCACACGCCCTCAACAACAGTTCACATCCAGAATCACCACATGCCCTCAACAACGGTTCACATCCAGAATCACCACACGCCCTCAACAACGGTTCACATCCAGAATCACCAAAACGCCCTCAACAACAGTTCACATCCAGAATCACACACGCCCTAAAACAACAGTTCACATCCAAATCACCACACGCCCTCAACAACATTCACATCCAGAACCCACCACACCCTCAACAACAGTTCACATCCAGAATCACCACACGCCCTCAACAATATGCACATCCATAATCACCACCCCGCCTAAACAAGAGTTCACATCCAGAATCACCACACACCCTCAACAACAATTCACATCCAGAATCACCACACGCCCTCAACAACAGTTCACATCCAGAATCACCACACGCCCTCAACAACAGTTCACATCCAGAAATCACCACACGCCCTAACAACAGTTCACATCCAGAATCAGTATAATTACGTTCTAATGAACACGAGTCCTTAACAACAGTTCACATCCAGAATCAGTATAATTACGTTCTCATTAAAAATTGACATCCAGAATGAACACGAGTCCTTAAAAACAGTTCAAATGCGAAACAGAAAAAGTAGCCAACAACAGTTCACACCCCTGAACCCAAACCCACAAATCCTCAACGATACTTCACCGTGGACGTTGTGAACGACCTCACACCCTGAATCCAACACAAATCCTCAACGATACTTCACCGTGGACGTTTGTGAACGACTCACTTTCCTGAATCCAACAAAAAACCCCTCACGATACTTCACCGTGGACTTTTGTGAACGACCTCACATCCTAATCCAAACACAAATCCTCAACGATACTTCACCGTGGACGTTGTGAACGACCTCACATCCTGAATCCAACACAAATCCTCAACGATACTTCACCGTGACGTTGTGAACGACCTCACATCCTGAATCCAACACAAATCCCAACGATACTTCACCGTGGACGTTGTAACGACCTCACATCCGAATCCAACACAAATCCCAACGATACTTCACCGTGCCCGTTGTGAACGACCTCAAAATCCTGAATCCAACACAAATCCTCAACGATATTTCCCACCGTGGACGTTGTGAACGACCTCACATCCTGAATCCAACACAAATCCTCACGATACTTCACCGTGGACGTTGTGAACGACCTCACATCCTGAATCCAACAAAAATCCTCAACGATACTTCACCGTGACGTTGTAAAACGACCCACATCCTGAATCCAACACAAATCCTCAACGATACTTCACCGTGGACTTGTGAACGACCTCACATCCTGAATCCAACACAAATCCCAACGATACTTCACCGGGGACGTTGTGAACGACTTGGTGGGAATCAAATGAGCTGGACTGAAGCATTAAGGTCAACACTAATTGTAACTTTTTTTGAGCTGGACTGAAGCATTAAGGTCAACACTAATTTGTAACTTTTATTCTAAATCATATTCAAGACACAGACTTACGAGCAGGAAATAAATAATGTCAGTCTGCCGTCGCATCTCCACAACCGACGTTTTTTATAAGAAGCTGTATGTAGCATGAAGCCTGCATTTCTCACAAAAAAAAAACATAAACATTCATCTCCCCAGTTGGTTTGGGGTGCACACAGGGTATGACGACACAGGTTCTTACTGGAAACGAAGTACGAGACGGCCACGTTTGAGCAGGACGTTACTGCCCTGTTTGAAAACTGCTGCCTTTCTAAACCGGGACTGCACGCCTTTGTCCGACAAACGTCTAAGGAACAGTATGGGGGAGGAGGTTTTTCCCTTTCCCCTGGGCACATCCCTGCTCATCTCTTGGGTCAGTTTTGTGGTGGGGTTTCGTGTGCATGTGCGTGCGCGGTGTGTGTGTGTGTGTGTGTGTGGTGGTTTTATTTTACGGTCTTTCATCCGGCGGGTGATATTAGACGGAAAAAACAACAACAACAAAACAAAACAAACCAAAAAAAAAAACAAAACAAACAAACAAACAAACAAACAACACTTAAGTCATTTCAGCCCCATATATCGGCCCTACACTTTAAGAAAAAAAAACCGCACAGGTGTGTGTGTGTTGTGTGTGTGTGGTGTGTGTGTGTGTTGTGTGTGTGTGTGGTGTGTGTGTGTGGTGTGTGTGTGTGTGTTGTGTGTGCGTGCGTGCGTGCGTGCTGCGTGCGTTCGTGCGTGCGTGCGTGCGTGCGTGGCGTGCGTGCGTGCGTGCGTGCGTGTCTGTGTCTGGTTGTCCATGCAAGACAAGTGACCAGACTAATACGCTAGGCTACCATACATTAGACCAGCTACGCCTTGAAAAATGTGTCCAGGTACACCGTTTAATATGACATATTTTTGCACTAACAACAGAAATATGTTACAAGTACACCGTTTAATATACAATTTCTGCATTAACAACAGGAGAATGTGTCCAGGACACAGTTCAATGGATACATTCTGCATTAACAAATGTGTCCTGTGCACCGGTTAATACATATCCTGCATTAACAACAGGAGAATGTGTCCAGGGACACCGTTCAATAAGACATATTGTGTCCAGGTACACCGATTAATATGACATATTGTGTCCAGGTAAACCCCCGTTTAATATGACAAAATTCTGCATTACCAACAGGAAATGTGTCCAGGTACAAACCCTTAATATGACATAAACCTGCATTACCAACAGGAGAATGGTTTCCCGGTACACCGTTTAATATGACATATTGTGTCAGGGACACCGTTTAATATGACAAATTTTTGTCCAGGGACATCGTTTAATATGACATATTCTGCATTACCAAGGAGAATGTGTCCAGGTTCACCGTTTAATATGACATAATTTTGTCCAGGTACGCCTTTAATATGACTATTCTGCATTACCAACAGGAGAATGTGTCCAGGTACGCCGTTTTAAAATGACATATTCTTCAATACCAACAGAAAAGTGCCATGTACACCGTTTAAATATGACATATTCTGCATTAACAACAGGAGAATGTCCAGGGACACCGTTCAATATGACAATATGTGTCCCAGGTACACCGTTTAAAAATGACATATTCTGCAAAAAAAACAGAAACATATGTCCAGGGACACCGATTAATATGACATATTGTGTCCAGGTACACCGTTTAATATGACAATTGTGTCCAGGTACACCGTTTAATAGACATATTGTGTCCAGGAACACCGTTTAATATGACATATTCTGCATTTAACAACGGCTCGATACTCAATGTAGGACGTTATGTTGACAATTTTCACTTTCTGTGAAACTGAACTGACAAATTGTGCTTTATTTTTGGGGTAGTGACAACAGTCTGATATGGACAAACGTTTTGATATATGGATGGTGGAATTCGACGGCAGTGATGAACGCTGTATGAAGTAGTCGAGAATGAAAAGGCAATGAGAATCAAGTTCTACGGGGATGAAAAAGTGAGTGCTAGATCCCTGGAGAGCCGTGTAAAGCTACAGAAAGGGTTGAATGATTTTCTTTTCCCGGACACAAAATAAAAAAATATATGACTTTCGGGATGAGACCAGGTTCTAAACTTCTGACAGGCCTAAAGAATTTTAAAAAATTGTTTCGGTAAATTAACATTTAAATTTAAATGAAATAAATGATGAGAACGAGAGAGGTTCAATTTTAAATATTCTAAAGAATACTCGTATCGTTTAATTAGTGTTTTAATAGATTTCCGCTCACATATATTTCTAATGGAAATATTTGTGCCCTTGTAAAGTTAAGATAGCGTAAATTTAAAGAGCATTTCTTTACAGGGCCTGCTTAGATGCTGTCTTAACAGAAAGAACAGGAAGATGAAGAGGGGACAGTTGACGATCAGATTAACTCTGCTTTTGTGGTCAATGCACCAATGGCTGTTCCCGGGCAACATCTCGTCTCTCTCTTCTCTCGCCGCATGCAAACGCTAGCCACTCGTCATTTCTCACGTTTATGAGACCCGACAATTAAGACTGGATGACCCATACAGACGATGTGGCAGTGTCATGCAGGGAGGATTATGACTGGATGACCCATACAGACGATGTGACAGTGACGGGCAGGTAGGATTATGACTGGATGACCCATACAGACGATGTGAGTGAGTGAGTGAGTTCATTAATTTAGAGTCTGTTCACACTTGGTGATATTTAGACTTTTAAAAAAGAAAGAAAAAAAAGCAAGAAGGGAAGCGTTTATAAAAATCTATTACTTTGATTGCATGGAAAGCACTTTTGCTATTTGCACGATGTCTGGTTTGTGGGTTATTGTTTTGTTTAGAATCGTGTACAGTCACATCCACGTTCGATTCTTTATACAATGAAGTTAATATTGAACAATGAAAAAGAATATGGCCCACTGATAGAAAATTTGAACAATCACATGCTACACTTTGGGAAAACTTGGTTTTCCACGAATTGAGACGAGCTTGTATATTAAAGATGACAATATCGTGGACATGATAAGATTTCATACTTCTCTGGAAGGTGTTTCACTGTTCACCGCATTTTTCTAATAGCGACTTAATTTCTTGTACGTCAGCTTTAAATTACTCTCAGGTGTTTTTCTTAACGCATCATCTCTTGCTAATTTATCTGCTGTTTCATTACCGGATATCCCACAGTGTGATGGAATCCAGCAAAACGATACCCCAATTCCTTTCAACATATAACATGTATGTATGTCTTATTTCAAAAAGTAAATCTTTTCTTATTTTTGATTCCCATTTTGCAAGCTATATAGAACTGCCTTGGAATCAACGCAAAAAAGTATTTATAGACAGCAGTGTTTTCGTCACACATAAAAATCAAAAGCCCTAAGAATAGCATTACAGTTCTGCCGTAAATATGGAGAACCTTTCCCTAGAGAAAAAGATTCCGAAACTTCAGCAATGGAATCACAAACCAGACCTGCATACGAGTCTAAAATCGAGCCATCTGTAAAAATCTTCAGACGATGTGGAGGTGACTGGCAGGTAGGTGGGCCCAGGGGGGTGTAGCTGGAAGTGTGGTGTTGGGTATTCCGTGCAGGAACGTGTGGGCCCCAGAAGTGGGCACACTCTTCAAGCTGCTGATCCCCTTCCCCAACAAGGCATCCTGGAGGGTCACCGAGCAGTGGTTCAAGCAGGTCTCTGTTCATTGTTGTCTGTCTGCCGACTGTCTTTGCCTTTCTGTGTGTCTGTCTGTCTGTCTGCTGACTGTTTTTGCCTTTCGTGTGTCTGTCTTTGTCTGTCTGCCTGCTTGTCTTTGCCTTTCTGTGTGTCTGTCTGTCTGTCTGTCTGCCTGACTGTCTTTGCCTTTCTGTGTGTTGTCTGTCTGTCTGCGGGACTTGTCTTTGCCTTTCTGTGTGTCTGTCTGTCTGTCTGCTGACTGTCTTGCCTTTCTGGTTGTGTCTGTCTGTCTGCCTGACTGTCTTTCCCTTTTGTGTGTCTCTCTGTCTGTCTGCCTGATGTCTTTGCCTTTCTGTGTGTCTCTTGGTTCTTTCCGTCTCTCTGTCCTATGTTCTTTCTGTCGGTATCTTTCTCTGTCTGTCTCTTGTCTCTCCCTCTATTTCTGCCTGTGCCTCTGTTGTTGCGGTTCCGTTGTGTACTGTTGGTCTGTCTGTATCTCTGTAGGTATGTCTATCAATTAATCTTTTTTCTTCTCTTTCTCTCCTCTCTCTCTTCTCTCTCTCTCTCTTCTCTCTTTCTCTTTTCTCCTCTCTCTCTCTCTCTCTCTCCTCTCTCTCCCTTCGATGTATTCACACACACAAAAACACACCCCACACACACACACACACACACACACACACCCACCCCACACACACCCACCACACACCACACTCTAGTCTAATATCCCCATTGTTGTGAACAGACTTTAAAATTAAAATCAATCAATAAATCAAACACACACACACACACACACACACACAAACACACACACACACACGCGCGCGCGCGCACGCGCCCGGCGGGCAAGTCAGTTTTATTTTAAGAGCTAGGGTGTCAAGCAACAATTATAATTCGATGTCACCTACATCTCGGGTTCATTCATTTTTTTGTGTTGCTGGACATCAAGCCAAACTAGGCGGTAGAGAGAAACAGATAAGTTGCTTTTATGCGAGTATGCCAGGAGCATTCTAGGTGATGGTGTTAAAAGAAAGTCAAAAAACCGTAACCATCTTTTCACATATCATTGTCCATGTTGAGTATTTTCTCCCTACTTAAACTCCGTCTTCTCTTGTTTCCTTGCTTTAAAGCTGACTCCCTACGTATAACACGAATTTGAAGAACCTAACAGCATTTGTTCATAATGTATTAGTTTTGTTCAGAGCATAGGGAAGTCTAGAAGCCCAAAAAAGAGCATCTCAAGTCCCACACAAACAACTCTCGCACTGTGACAGAAGTACACAGCCCGGAAGATCTTTGAAGTAGCAGACGACTTCTTCACCTCGCTGGGTCTGGAACCGATGCCACAGGCATTTTTGGGAGAAAGTCCTGTTGAAGAAACCTGAGGATGCAGGGAGGTCGTTTTCACGCTTCCGCTGGGACTTCTGCAATGGAGTAGATTCCGGTAAGCAGTGGAGAGATCGTGATTGATTGTCCTGACAGTATAAAGCAGTTTTACAGGGCTGACAGTGATTAATTGTCCTGACAGTAAAAAGCAGTGTACAGGGCTACAGTGATTAATTGTCCCGACAGTATTAAAACAGTGTACAGGGCTGGGCAGTGATTAATTTTGTCTGACAGTATAAAGCAGTGTGCTGAGTGACAGTGATTAATTGTCCTGACAGTATAAAGCAGTGTACAGAGCTGGCAGTGATTAATTGTCCTGACAGTATAAAGCAGTGTACAGAGCTGACCATGATTAATTGCCCGACAGTATAAGCAGTATATAGAGCTGACCGTAATTAATTGTCCTGACAGTATAAAGCAGTGTACAGAGTGACGGTGATTAATTGTCCTGACAGTATAAAGTAGTGTACAGAGCTGACAGTGATTAATTGGCCTGACAGCATAAAACAGTGTACAGAGTGACCATGATTAATTGTCCCTGAGCATAAAGCAGTGGACATAACGGGCCATGATTGTCCTGACAGCAAAAAGCAGTGTACAGACCTGAGCATGATTGTCCTGACAGCAAAAAGAGTGTACGAACTGACATGATTGATTGTCCTGCAGTATAAAGCAGTGTACAGACCAGATCTTTATTTAATGTTCTGACAGCATAAAGCAGTGTACAGAACTGGGCCATGATTGTTGTCCTGCAGTTTTAAAAACAGTTTACGAAAATGACCATGATTGATTGTCCTGACAGTTAGGGAGTGTACAGAAACTGGACCATGATTGATGTCCTGACAGTTTAAGCAGTGTACAGAACTGGGCCATGATTAATTGTCTGACAGTTTTAAACCGTGTACAGAATGACCCTGATTAATTGTTCTAACAGCTAAAGCAGTGTACAGAACTAACATGACTGATTGTTCTCACAGCATAAAGCAGTGTACAGAACCTGACATGATTTATTATCCCGACAGTATAAGCAGTGTACAGAACTGACCGTGATTAAATTTTTTAAACAGCATAAAGCAGTGTACAGAACTAACCATGACTGATTGTTCCCCACAGCATTTAAAGGCAG
>CM031600.1:102474335-102517590 GCA_018398815.1 Conus ventricosus
CTGTCTGTCTCTCTCTCTCTCTCTCTCTCCTCTCTTCTCTCTCTCTCTCTCTCTCTCTTCTCTCTCTCACCTGTCCTCATCTGCCTTTGCCCTCACATGGGATATCAGACTGAGATCGTCTGATACGGTCGTCTTTTTATATATTTCTTTAAGTCTCCGTTGGATGAAACTGTCCTGGGCACTAAACCTGAGAAACTTTAAATGCTGCAAATACTGTATCAGAAGAGTCTGGCGGATGGCGGGCCATCAAATGGTGTCTGCGACCGTAGTGAATGTTGAGTTAAAAGATGCATCGTGGGATGTGACGCACTCAGCACCAGCGATGGGTGTTCATGCGAAAGGCGGAGGCAGATAAGGAGAGTGCAGAAAACCACGCTGGTACCATTCTGTCCCCTGCCAGTCACCAGGGGAACACGAACAGAAACCACGCTGGTACCATTCCGTCCCTGTCTGTCAGGGGAAACACGAACAGGAAACCACGCTGGTACCATTCTGTCCCCTGCTGTCAGGGGAACACGAACAGAAACCACGCTGGTACCATTCTGTCCCCTGCCTGTTCCCCAGGGAAACACGAACAGAAACCACGCTGGTACCATTCTGTCCCTGCCTGTCCCAGGGGAAAACACGAACAGAAACCACGCTGGTACCATTCCGTCCTGCCTGACAGGGGAAACACGAACAGAAACCCGCTGGTACCATTCTGTCCCCAGCCTGTCACCGCGGGAAACACGAAGCCAGGTCAGAAATACGTATGCATTCCCAGATAACCTTAAGGTCCTCTTCTCATAAATTAAAGCCACAGCACCTTTCTTTCTACTGCAGGGCTGCTCTTGTCGTCGGTAAATCAAAGCGGCTCGCTGAAAAAGGGGAGGAGGAGGATTTAACATAAAAAAAGTAATCTGATTTCGGAGGGGAAAAAAAATAGGTAAGGGAGAGAAGCCTTTTGTGACGAGGTGTGAGAGATCTCCGAGTTCTGTCCCATCTCCTCAGATGACGATGTGTGACCTCGAAGTGTGCGAGGTGCATATACGTGATATTCATTTTTCCCAACCGTCTGTCGCTGCCATGAGATCCACAAGCAGTGCTGATGAGTCGTTCAATGTCCTCCCATCCCCGTCATCTGCCGAGGTTGCTGTGGAGATTTAGCTGTATTATCTGTGCTGTGGAGATCAGCTGTTTTTATCTGTGCTGTAGATATCAGCTGTATCATCTGTGCTGTGGAGATCAGCTGTATTATCTGTGCTGTGGGGATCAGCTGTATTATCTGTGCTGTGGAGATCAGCTGTATTATCCATGCTGTGGAGATCAGCTGTATTATCCGTGTTGTGGAGATCAGCTGTATTATCTGTGCTGTGGAGATCAGCTGTATTATCTGTGCTGTGGAGATCAGCTGTATTATCTGTGCTGTGGAGATCAGCTGTATTATCCATGCTGTGGAGATCAGCTGTATTATCTGTGCTGTGGAGATCAGCTGTTATTATCTGTGCTGTGGAGATCAGCTGTATCATCTGTGCTGTGGAGATCAGCTGTATCATCTGTGCTGTGGAGATCAGCTGTTTATCTGTGCTGTGGAGATCAGCTGTATTTCTGTGCTGTGGAGATCAGCTGTATCATCTGTGCTGTGGAGATAGCTGTATTATCTGTGCTGTGGAGATCAGCTGTATTATCCATGCTGTGGAGATCAGCTGTAGTATCCGTGCTGTGGAGATCAGCTGTAAATTATCCAGTTGGAAATCAGGAAGGAAGGGAGACTACAACAGACAAAAAGAAGAAAGTAAGGACACCATGCACACTTCAAACCTACCCCATCAACGGACACCATGCACACTTCAAACCTACCCGTCAACGGACACCCCCACTTCAACCTACCTCATCAACGGACACCTCGCATACTTCAAACCTACCCCGTCAACGGACACCACGCATACTTCAAACCTACCTCATCAACGGACACCTCGCATACTTCAAACCCACCCCATCAACGGACACCTCGCATACTTCAACCTTACCACATCAATGGACACCTCGATACTTCAAACCTACCCCATCAATGGACACCTCGCACACTTCAAACCATACCCGTCAAACTGACACATCGCACACTTCAAACCTACTCATCAATGGACACCTCGCATACTTCAAACCTACCTCATCAACGGACACCTCGCATACTTCAAACCTACCCCCTCAAACGGACACCACGCACACTTCAAACCTACCTCATCAACGGACACCTCGCATCTTCAACCTACCCCGTCAACGGACACTCGCACACTTCAAACCTACCCCGTCAACGGACACCATGCACACTTCAAACGTCACGGGACACCTCGCATTACTTAAAAACCCTACCTCATCAACGGACACCTCGCACACTTCATACTACCCGTCAACGGACCCCTCGCTACTTCAAACCTACCACATCAACGGACACCTCGCATACTTCAAACCTTCCCCCGTCAACTGACACCATGCACGCTTAAAACGTCAACAGACACCTCGCTTACTTCAAAATACCCCATCACGGACACCACGCGTACTTCAAACCTACCCTATCAACGGACGGGAAAAAAAGGGACACGATTGAAGTCTCTTAACATTCTTCACGACAGGCTTTTCTCCCTTGTCTAGGGGCATAGCATTTTGTACTGTCCACGCTTCAAACATTTTGACATTCAATATACTTTGATTTCATACAACAGTAGCATGTTTTCTGTTTTTTCAATAAACATCTATTCAAACGTCTCCTTTTAACACTGTAACCGCAGCCAGTCTTTTCTTAACTTTCCTACAGTTTCTTTCTCAGAACTACACAAGGACTCCGGGTTGCCTGCAAGGAACTTCAAGATAAGCAATAAGGAAATTAAGAAAAGGTGCGACATCGCCCTGACCCCGCCATGGCTAGAAACACGGGGATTCAGTATGTATCCCTCACATCAACGCCAATACTGTCTCAAAGGAAAAACTTCCGTCAGACTATACATCGGAAGACCCCCGTTCCAGCGCAATGGCCCTTTTGGAGACCCCGCCTTGCCACTATATATAACTATCATCATGGGATGCTAACGATCTTCTCCAGCCACATCCCAGCCAGCTACTCCAGAAGAGTTGCCGCCAGTGTTTCTCCCTAGCTTACGATGTCCTGTGCCCCCGCATTCATTTCAGGAAGTCCATCTTCTTCCGAGCACAATATCTCAGTGGAACTGATTTCCCGGCGAGGTTGTCATGGCACCTTTTGTTCTTATTTTGTTCTTCTTCTTCTTAAAACAACCATTTAAACATTCAGAATCATCACAAGCTCTCAACAACAGTTTACATTCAGAATCATCACAACCCCACAACAACAGTTTACATTCAGAATCACCACAAGCCTCAACAACAGTCCATTCAGAATCACACAAGCCATCAAACAACAGTTCGCATTCAGAATCAACACAAGCCCTCAAACAACAGTTCACATTTAGAATCAACACAAGCCCTCACACAACAGTTCACATTCAGAACCCAAAGCCCACAAGAACGTTTATATTCAGAATCAAGACAGGTTCTCAGTCACATCCTGAATTAAACAAACTCAACAAATTTCACAAGGAGAACCAGCATGTATTCCCAACAAAGATTGCATCCAGAATCAACCACACGCCCTAAACAACAGTTTCACATCCAGAATCACCACACGCCCTCAACATAGTTCACATCCAGAATCACCACACGCCCTCAACAATAGTTCACATCCAGAATCACCCACCCTCACAACAATGTTCACATCCAGAATCACCACACGCCCTCAACAACGGTTTTAATCCATAATCACCACACCCCTAAACAACAGTTCACATCCAGAATCACCACACGCCCTCAACAATAGTTCACATCCAGAATCACCACACGCCCTCAACAACATTTTCACATCCAGAATCACCACACCCCAAACAATTTCACACCCCCCATGATCACCACCGCCCTCAACAACAGTTCACATCCAGAATCACCACACGCCCTCAACAACGTTCACATCCAGAATCACCCACGCCCTCAAACAACAGTTCACATCCAGAATCAGTATAATTACGTTCTCATCAAAAATTGACATCCAGAATGAACACGAGCCCCTTAACAACATTTTCACATGCAAAATCAGAACAAGTAGCCAACAACAGTTCACATCCTGAATCCAACACAAATCCTCAACGATACCCCACCGTGGACTTGTAAAACGACCTTGGGGGAATCAAATGAGCTGGACTGAAGCATTAAGGTCAACACGTAATTTGAACTTTTCTAAATCATTTTCAAGACACAGACTTACGAGCAGGCATAAATAATGTCAGTCTGCGTCGCATCTCCAAAACTGACGTTTTCATAAGAAGCTGTATGTGAGCATGAAGCCTGCATTCTCAAAAACGAAACATAAAAAAGTTCATCTCCCCGTGTGGTTTGGGCTGCACACAGGGTATGACGACACAGGGGCTTACTGGAAAACGAAGTACGAGACGGCCACGTTTGAGCAGGACGTTGCTGCCCTGTTTGAAGAACTGCTGCCTTTCTACCGGCAGCTGCACGCCTTTGTCCGACATCGTCTGAAGGAACAGTATGGGGAGGAGGTGTTTCCTTCCCTGGTCACATCCCTGCTCATCTCTTGGGTCAGTGTTTTGTGTGTGTGTGTGTGTGTGTGTGGGGTGGTGTGTTTTGTGTGTGTGTGTGTGGTGTCTGTGTGTGTGTGTGTGTGGTGTGTGTGTGTGTGTGTGTGGTGGTGGTTTTATTTGCGTCTTTTCATCCGACGGATGATATTAACGGAAAAAACAACAACAAAACAAAACAAAACAAAAACAAAAAACAAAACAAACAAACAAACAAACAAACAAACAAACAAACAAACAACACTTAAGTCATTTCAAACACATATATCGGCATCCACTTATGAAAAAGAAAACAGCACAGTGTGTGTGTGTGTTTTGTGTGTGTGTGTGTGTGTGTGTGGGTGTGTGTGTGTGTGTGTGTGTGTGTGTTGCGAGCGTGTGTGTTTGTGTGTGTGTGTGGTGTGTGTGTTGTGGTGTGTGTGTGTGTGTGTGTGTGTGTGTGTGTGCGAGTGTGCGTGCGTGCGTGCGTGCGTGCGTGCGGGGCGTGCGTGCGCGCGCGTGCGTGCGTGCATGCGTTTCGTGCGTGTCTGTGTCTGTGTCTGTGTTGTCCATGCAAGACAAGTGACCAGAACTTAAAACGCTAGGCTACCATGCATTTAGACTCCCGCTACGTCTTGAAAATGTGTCCAGGGACACCGTTTTAATTTTGACATATTCTGCACTAACAACAGAAAAATGTGGGACAAGTTACACCGTTTAATAGGAAAATATTCTGCATTAACAAACAGGAGAATGTGTCCAGGTACACCGTTCATATGACATATTGTGTCCAGGTACACCGTTCAATATTACATTCTGCATTAACAAATGTGTCATTGCACCGTTAATATGACATATCCGGGATTAACAACAGGAGAATGGTGTCCAGGTACACCGTTCAATATTGACAATTGTGTCCAGGTACACCGTTAATATGACATTTTTGTGTCCAGGTACACCGTTTTTAATATGACATATTGTGTCCAGGTACACCCTTTAATATGACATATTCTGCATTAACAACAGGAGAATGTGTCCAGGTACAACCGTTCAATATGACATTTTTGTGTCCAGGTACACCGTTTAATATGACATATTGTGTCCAGGTACACCGTTTAATATGACATATTGTGTCCAGGTACACCGTTTAATATGACATATTCTGCATTAACAACAGGAGAATGTGTCCAGGTACACCGTTCAATATGACATATTGTGTCCAGGTACACCGTTTAATATGACATATGTGTCCCAGGAAACACCGTTTAATATGACATATTCTGCATTAACAACAGGAGAATTTGTCCAGGTACACCGTTTAATACGACATAATTGTGTCCAGGTACACCGTTTAAATATGACATATTGTGTCCAGGTACACCGTTTAATATGACATATTCTGCATTAACAACAGGAGAATGTGTCCAGGTACACCGTTTAATACGACATATTGTGTCCAGGTACGCCGTTTAATATGACATATTGTGTCCAGGTACGCCGTATAATATGACATATTCTGCATTACCAACAGGAGAATGTGTCCAGGTACACCGTTTAATATGACATATTGTGTCCAGGTACGCTGTTTAATATGACATATTCTGCATTAACAACAGAAACATATGTCCAGGTACACCGATGAATATGACATATTGTGTCCAGGTACATCGTTTAATATGACATATTGTGTCCAGGTACACCGTTTAATATGACATATTCTGCATTAACAACGGGCTCGATACTCAATTGTAGGACGTTATGTTGACAATGTGTTGAACGCTGTAAGATGTAGTCGAGAATGAAATGGCAATGAGAATCAAGTTCTACGGGCATGAAAGAGTGAGTGCTAGATCCCTGGGAGAGCCAAGTAAAGCTACAGAAAGGATTGAATGATTTTCTTTTCCGGACACAAGGTAAAAATTATATGACTTTCGGTATGAGACCAGGTTCTAAACCTTTCTGACAGGCCTAAAGAATTTTAAACAAATTGTTTCGGTAAATTAAACATTAATTCAAATGAAATAAATGATGAGAACGAGAGAGGTTCAATTCTAAATATTCTTAAAGAATACTCGTATCGTTTAATTAGTATTTGAATAGATTTCCGCTCACATATATTTCTAATGGAAATATTGTGCATTGTAAAGTTAAGATAGCGTATTCAAGAGCATTGTCTTTACATGTCCTGCTTAGATTGCTGTCTGTAACAGGAAGAACACGAAGAAGAAGAGGGGGACAGTTGACGATCAGATTAATTCTGCTTTGTGGTCAATGCTACCAATGGTTGTTCCCGGGCAACATCTCGTCTCTCTCTCTCTCGCCGCATGCAAACGCTAGCCACTCGTCATTCCTCGCGTTTATGAAACCCGACAATTAAGACTGGACAACCCATACAGACGATGTGGCAGTGTCATGCAGGTAGGATTATGACTGGATGACCCATACAGACGATGTGACAGTGACTGGCAGGTAGGATTATGACTGGATGACCCATACAGACGATGTGACAGTGACGGGCAGGTAGGATTATGACTGGATGACCCATACAGACGATGTGAGTGAGTGAGTGAGTTCATTAATTTAGAGTCTGTTCACACTTGGTGATATTAGACTTTAAAAAAAAAAAGAAAAAAAAAGCAAGAAGGGAAGCGTTTATAAAAAATCTATTAATTTGATGCATGGAAAGCACTTTTGCTATTTGCACGATGTCTGGTTTGTGGGTTATTGTTTTGATAGAATCGTGTACAGTCACATCCACGTTCGATTCTTTATACAATGAAGTTAATATTGAACAATGAAAAAGAATATGGTCCACTGATAGAAGATTTGAACAATCACATGCTACACTTTGGGAAAACTTGGTTTTCCACTAATTGAGACGAAGCTTGTATACTGAACAACATTAAAAACGCACCGCTTGCCAAAAGACCCAGACAACGTTGGTAGTACAGAATTATTTAATGAAAGTAAGCATATTTGATTACGCATCCATTTTTCAATTAAACAAAATGTCTGTTCTTGACAAGAATGGCCGAATTCATCTGAAATTAGCTGGTGACTTCACTAGGGTCCCTGTCAAAAAGTACACCACGACGAGCATGTCCGTCCGCGAGCTCTAATACCGAGTGTGTCCGCCATTTGCCCCGATGCACGCTTGGCAGCGCCTCCTCATGGAGTAGACAAGGTTGTGCAAGAACGCCTGTGGCAGTCGATCAGTGGTGGAACCAGTTGCTGCCAAACGTTGTGATAGCCTTACAATTGTAGAGTGACTGCAGTTCAGTTGTCTGGCTGTCTCTCTCGATGACATGCCGACCATTAACATTCCAATGGCTCGCTCGCGTTCTTGCATAGACAGTCGCGGCATTGTTTTCGGACCACTTCGCCTGGTCGAATGACAACTGATACCGTTTTCCAGTCGGCGTGACTTCAAACTCACCATTTGAGACAAAGAAACAGATGTGCTACGTTCAGTCTCGGCCCCAGTGGCAAAAAACGTGTTTTGGGCGAGTTGCACGTGGGCGTCACACGAACGTCGGCAAGCGCGGAGAAACCGAGGCAGTGTGAATCTGTGTCCCTTAAAAATTGTGTTAATATACCAAATCCAAATACACATTTTTTCCAAATGGGAAATCGGCAAATCAAAACGGTGCGTTTTTAATGTTGTTCAGTATATATTAAAGATGACAAATATCGTGGACATGATAAGATTTCATACTTCTCTGGAAGGTGTTCACTGTTCACGCATTTTTCTAATAGCGACTTAATTTATTGTACGTCAAGCTTTAAATTACTCTCAGGTGTTTTTCTTAACGCACCATCTCCAGCTAATTTATCTGCTGTTTCATTACCGGATATCCCACAGTGTGATGGAATCCAGCAAAACGATACCCCAATTCCTTTCAACATAATAACATGTATGTAATGTCATATTCAAAAAAGTAAATCTTTTCTTATTTTTGATTCCCAATTTTGCAAGCTATATAGAACTGCCTTGGAATCAACGCAAAAAAGTATATTATAGACAGCAGTGTTTTCGTCACACATAAAAATCAACGCCATAAGAATAGCATACAGTTCTGCCGTAAATATGGAGAACCCTTTCTCTAGAGAAAAAGATCTACGAAACTTCAGCAATGGAATCACAAAACCAGACCCTGCATACGAGTCTAAAATCGAGCCATCTGTAAAAATCTTCAGACGATGTGGACGTGACTGGCAGGTAGGATAGGCAGGGGGGTGTAGCTGGAAGTGTGGTGTTGGGATATTCCGTGCAGGCAACGTGTGGGCCCAGAAGTGGCACACTCTTCAAGACCTGCTGATGCCCTTCCCCAACAAAGGCATTCTGGACGTCACCGAGCAGCTGGTTCAGCAGGTCTCTGTTTCATCTGTCTGTCTGTCTGCCCGACTGTCTTTGCCTTTCTGTGTGTCTGTCTGTCTGTCTGCCTGACTGGCTTTGCCTTTCTGTGTGTCTGTCTGTCTGCTTGACTGTCTTTGCCTTTCTGTGTGTCTGTCTGTCTGTCTGCTTGACTGTCTTTGCCTTTCTGTGTGTCTGTCTGTCTGTCTGCCTGACTGTCTTTGCCTTTCTGTGTGTCTGTCTGTCTGTCTGCCTGACTGTCTTTGCCTTTCTGTGTGTCTGTCTGTCTGTCTGCCTGACTGTCTTTGCCATTCTGTGTGTCTGTCTGTCTGTCTGTCTGTCTGCCTGACTGTCTTTGCCTTTCTGTGTGTCTCTCTGTTTTTCTGCCTGACTGTCTGTGCCTTTCTGTGTGTCTCTCTGTCTGTCTGCCTGACTGTCTGTGCCTTTCTGTGTGTCTCTCTGTCTGTCTGCCTGACTGTCTGTGCCTTTCTGTGTGTCTCTCTGGTTCTTTCCGTCTCTCTGTCCTATGTTCTTTCTGTCGGTATCTTTCTCTGTCTGTCTCTATGTCTCTCCCTCTATTTCTGCCTGTGCCTCTGTCTGTTGCGGTTCCGTTGTGTACTGTCTGTCTGTCTGTATCTCTGTAGGTATGTCTATCAATTAATCTATTTCTCTCTCTCTCTCTCTCTCTCTCTCTCTCTCTCTCTCCTCTCTCTCTCTCTTTCTCTCTCTCTCTCTCTCTCTCTCTCTCTCTCTCTCTCCTCTCTCTCTCTCTCTCTCTCTCTCTCTCTCTCGATGTATTCACACACACACACACACACACACACACACACACACACACACACACACACACACACACACACACACACACACACACACACGACCGCGGGCAAGTCAGTTTTATTTTAAGAGCTAGGCGTGTCAAGCAACAATTATAATTTCGATCACACACACACACACACACACACACACACACACACACACACACACACACACACACACACACACGACCGCGGGCAAGTCAGTTTTATTTTAAGAGCTAGGCGTGTCAAGCAACAATTATAATTTCGATGTCACCTACACTCTCGTTTCATTCATCTTTTGTGTTGCTGGACATCAAGCCAAACTAGAGCGGTAGAGAGAAACAGATAAGCTGCTTTATGCGAGTATGCCAGGAGCATTCTAGGTGATGGTGTTCAAAGAAAGTCTAAAACGCGTAACCATCTTTTCACATATCATGCGTCCATGTTGAGTATTTTCTCCCTAACTTAAACTCCGTCTTCTCTTGTTTCCTTGCTTTAAAGCTGACTCCCTACGTATACACGTGACTCGAATTTGAAGAACCTAACAGCATTTCTCTTATATATGTATTAGGTTTGTTCAGAGCATAGGGGAAGTCTAGATGCAAAATACTGAGCATCTCAACGTCCCACACAAACAACTCTCGCACTGTGACAGAAGTACACAGCCAGGAAGATCTTTGAAGTAGCAGACGACTTCTTCACCTCGCTGGGTCTGGAACCGATGCCACAGGCATTCTGGGAGAAGTCCATGTTGAAGAAACCTGAGGATGGCAGGGAAGTCGTCTGTCACGCTTCCGCCTGGGACTTCTACAATGGAGTAGACTTCCGGTAAGCAGTGAGAGAGATCATGATTGATTGTCTTGACAGAATAAAGCAGTGTACAGGGCTGACAGTGATTAATTGTCCTGACAGTATAAAGCAGTGTACAGGGCTGACAGTGATTAATTGTCCTGACAGTATAAAGCAGTGTACAGAGCTGACAGTGATTAATTGTCCTGACAGTATAAAGCATTGTACAGAGCTGACCATGATTAATTGTCCTGACAGTATAAAGCAGTGTACAGAGCTGACCATGATTAATTGTCCTGACAGTATAAAGCAGTGTATAGAGCTGACCATGATTAATTGTCCTGACAGTATAAAGCAGTGTACAGAGCTGACAGTGATTAATTGTCCTGACAGTATAAAGCATTGTACAGAGCTGACAGTGATTAATTGTCCTGACAGTATAAAGCAGTGTACAGGGCTGACAGTGATTAATTGTCCTGACAGTATAAAGCAGTGTACAGGGCTGAAAGTGATTAATTGTCCTGACAGTATAAAGCAGTGTACAGAGCTGACCATGATTAATTGTCCTGACAGTATAAAGCAGTGTACAGAGCTGACCGTGATTAATTGTCCTGACAGTATAAAGCAGTGTACAGAGCTGACGGTGATTAATTGTCCTGACAGTATAAAGTAGTGTACAGAGCTGACAGTGATTAATTGTCCTGACAGTATAAAGCAGTGTACAGAGCTGACAGTGATTAATTGTCCTGACAGTATAAAGCAGTGTACAGAGCTGACAGTGATCAATTGTCCTGACAGTATAAAGCAGTGTACAGAGCTGACAGTGATTTAATTGTCCTGACAGTATAAAGCAGTGTACAGAGCTGACAGTGATTAATTGTCCTGACAGTATAAAGTAGTGTACAGAGCTGACAGTGATTGATTGTCCTGACAGCATAAAGCAGTGTACAGAGCTGACCATGATTAATTGTCCTGACAGTGTACAGCAGTGTACATAACTGACCATTGTTGTCCTGACAGCATAAAGCAGTGTACAGACCTGACCATGAGCTGACAGTGATCAATTGTCCTGACAGTATAAAGCAGTGTACAGAGCTGACAGTGATTAATTGTCCTGACAGTATAAAGCAGTGTACAGAGCTGACAGTGATTAATTGTCCTGACAGTATAAAGTAGTGTACAGAGCTGACAGTGATTGATTGTCCTGACAGCATAAAGCAGTGTACAGAGCTGACCATGATTAATTGTCCTGACAGTGTAAAGCAGCGTACATAACTGACCATTGTTGTCCTGACAGCATAAAGCAGTG
Source organism: Conus ventricosus (assembly GCA_018398815.1). Lineage (NCBI taxonomy): Eukaryota > Metazoa > Mollusca > Gastropoda > Neogastropoda > Conidae > Conus > Conus ventricosus. Next base: position 102,486,207 of record CM031600.1, read on the forward strand.
TACAGACCTGACCATGATTGTCCTGACAGCATAAAGCAGTGTACAGAACTGACCATGATTGATTGTCCTGACAGTATAAAGCAGTGTACAGACCAGATCATGATTGAATGTTCTGACAGCATAAAGCAGTGTACAGAACTGACCATGATTGATTGTCCTGACAGTATAAAGCAGTGTACAGAACTGACCATGATTGATTGTCCTGACAGTATATAGCAGTGTACAGAACGGACCATGATTGATTGTCCTGACAGTATAAAGCAGTGTACAGAACTGACCATGATTGATTGTCCTGACAGTATAAAGCAGTGTACAGAACTGACCATGATTGATTGTCCTGACAGTATAAAGCAGTGTACAGAACGGACCATGATTGATTGTCCTGACAGTATAAAGCAGTGTACAGAACTGACCATGATTGATTGTCCTGACAGTATAAAGCAGTGTACAGAACTGACCATGATTGATTGTCCTGACAGTATATTGCAGTGTACAGAACTGACCATGACTGATTGTTCTCACAGCATAAAGCAGTGTACAGAACTGACCATGATTGATTGTCCTGACAGTATAAAGCAGTGTACAGAACCGACCATGGAGCATTTCATCACAGTCCATCACGAGATGGGACACGTGGAATACTACCTGCTCTACAAACAGCTCCCAGTTATCTTCCGGAGAGGGGCCAACCCAGGTTATGAGCCCCCCCTCCCTCTCTCTCTCTCTCTCTCTCTCTCTCTCTCTCTCTCTTTCTCTCTCTCTCTTTGTCTGTCTCCCTCTAATTATATTCTGTGTCTGTCTCTGTCTCTCTGTCTCCCTGTCTTTATATCTGTCTGTCTGTCTGTCTCTCTGTCTGTCTGTCTCTGTCTCTGTCTCTCTGTCTCTGTCTCTTCTGTATGTCTCTCTCTCTCTCTCTTTCCTCTGTCTCTCTCTCTCTCTCTCTCTCTCTCTCTCTCTCTCTCTCTCTCTCAAACAGCCTTTTTGTCACTGATACTTAACGGCAATGTCACAGGATTTCACGAAGCTGTAGGGGACACGATCTCGCTGTCTGTGCAGACTCCTCAACACCTGCATCAGATTGGTCTGCTGCCCTCTGTCAAGGAAGATACAGGTTGGTGTGTTTCTAGCTCCCTCTAGTGACCGTCTGGCAGGGAACAAGGGGTGGGGGGTGGGGGTGGTGATGGTGAGAGATCATAGGTTAGCCTACTTGCCGTTAAAGAACGATAGGAATGTTCTTGGAATTAAATCTTACCAAACATTTGTTTTTGTTTTTTCGTATGCCAGGACAACCAGCTGACCAGTTCATACTATACTCAGAGGCATAAAAAACGCGAAAACAAACTGTATAGAAATTTTGATGTAATTTGGCTACCGATTCCTTTGAACTGGTAATAGAAAGTGAGAAAAAGCAATCGAACACTGCAAAAGTGTCCTTTCAAAGTTCATTCTGGTAGAAAATAAGGTCACATGAACTTGACCTTGACCCTGTGTTAACAGCAGAATGTCAGTATCTGGTGTGACCACCTCGAGCATTGATCACAGCTGTGCACCTGTGGTACATCGAGCGCACCAGAGTGTTGGTCTGCCTCTGGGGACTTGCCACCACACCTGGCCCACGCAACAGCAAGCTGAGCTGCTGTCTGGGGTTTGGGGTTGAGCTGGTTCAACTGCCTCTGAAGGGCATCCCAGAAATGCTCTATTGGGTTAAGGTCGGGAGAACGGGCTGGGTGAGGCAGCAGATTGATGTTGTTCTGCCTCAGGAAGTTCTGCGTAGCACGGGCAGTGTGCGGCCTTGCGTTGTCCTGCTGAAACAGGTTCTGTGGATGCCGCTGGAAATGCGGCAGGATGTGGGGCCTCAGAACTTGGTCGATGTAATGAACAGCAGTGACCCCGTTACCACGTCCTGGACCCACATTCTGGAAGATGACTGGCCCAATACGGCGATTTATGCCGATAGCCCCCCAGATCATGATGCTTTCACCACCCCATGGGTCCCTTTCGGTGATGTTGGCATCCGTGAAGCGTTCCCCCGCTCTTCTCCAGATCCGGATGCGGCCATCGCCTGGGTCGGCGCAGAACCGGCTTTCATCACTGAAGAGGACTCGGCCCCAGTCCCGATGGCGCCAATGCACGTGGATCTGTGCCCACTGCAGACGGTTCTGGCGATGCTGGAGTGTCAGGATAGGTCGCCGGGCTGGACGCCTGCATTGGAGACCAACTGTGTTCAGTCGGCGACGCACGGTCCTGTTGCTGATTGGCCTGCCATGGTTGCCGACGGTGTTCCTGGCTGTGTTGGCAGCGGTTTGGTAAGGCTCCCGTCGATGCTGACGAAGAAGATGGCGGTCTTGGGCTGCTGTGGTGACCCTCGGTCTGCCGCTCCTCGGTCTGTCATCAGTGGTGTTTCTTGCTTGAAAGCGGTCCAGAAGGCGATAGACGGTGGAAATGTGGACTCCGAATGCGATAGCGGCCTGCCTCATTGGAACCCCGGCCTGCAGTTGCCCCATTGCTATGCAACGATCTTGACGAGAAAGTCTCGGCATTATGTTGGCGCCTCTGGAAGGGATGATTTGAACTTTTTGGGGTTTGGAAATTTATAGCCCCACAATGGGGGCCACATTGAGTTGCAATTCACATTGATGCACGTGGCGTAGGTAGTCCACATGGCAAATGCACTCCTCGTGCCAAAAACGCTGACCCGGCAACATTCACCCACTGTTACGAGGTTACAACCGGCCAAGACACCACGTACTGCTAATGTTGCACGTGCCAACGACATTGCTTACGTCCTGTTCACAATGTGAACAATCGTGCACTGTCTCTATTTTTTCGCGTTTTTTATGCCTCTGAGTATATATTTTGAGCAGACTTCGGGAGGAAGCTCGGAATATCTCATGAGCTACACATCGTGTATTGTGTCTTAGTAATGCAGAATTCAGGTAACGTTCGATGTTGCAAGTCCACATTCTATTCTCCCTGCTGGTACTGTTTAACGATTTTGTATCGATAACATGAATGGTGGGATGTTTGAACAATGAAGAACTACGTAGAGAAAATTGATGAATTGTTTCAAACGAGACAAAGACAAAGGAGCGAACACTATCAAACTTATTTCCAGTGCAGAAAATGAATGAGACACTCCGACAAAATTGTAGATGCTACCGTGCGTTACTGTCTGGCTAATGCTATTCTGTGCTCCCCAGAGTCGGAGCTGAATTTCCTGATGGCCATGGCGCTGCAGAAGATCGCCTTCCTGCCCTTTGGCTACCTCATTGACCAGTGGCGCTGGTCCGTGTTCCGTGGAGACACCACCCCGGACAACTACAACCAGGCCTGGTGGGACCTCAGGTAGGAGCTGGCTTTAAAGGAAATGTCAGGAAGATCGTTGGATGTTTAACGTGTTCATGTCCAAAATGGATTGCAGTTTCAATCCCTAGCATGAATAGTGTTGATTAGAGAAATCATGGACACAAATCAAGTAGCTGTGACAAGTGTCTGCCTCATCTTCCATCCTCCGAATATTCTCATCCAGATCATTCGGCTGTCACTCCTTTGACTCGCCTGCCCTGATAGATCTGTTCTCTCTGTATTTCCCATCACGTCAACTCCCTTCTCGTAGTAATACTCGATCTTGCAAATTACCTCTGCTTGTATTAAATTTCTGGTTGGTGTTTTCCCTTGTTTTATGACTCATTTATTTATTCATTTATTTGTTTATTCATTTATGTTTTCATTTTGCTATCAATCCCCTTTCTTGTTTGGAAAACGAATGAAAGGGGCTTGATAACCTAAAGGGCCATAGACAGATACTCTGTCTCTCTGCCCTCATTAAAACCTACAAACCTCTTTCCTCTTCTGACCAATATATGAAATATGTGCTGGTTGTTTTGGGAGCATCATGTTCGTTGGAATGCCCGTGTATGTTCATGGAATAGTAACCGTTGTTGTGGAAGGAGGAAATGGTGGAGACAGAGGTAATAAGAGAGGTTGACGTTGGTAGTGAGGTGCATGGATTGGTGGGGTGGAGAGAGAGGGAATGAGAGAGGTTGACGTTGGGTAGTGAGGTGCATGGATGTGGTGGGGTGGAGTGGAGAGAGAGGGAATGAGAGAGGTTGACGTTGGGTAGTGAGGTGCATGGATGTGGTGGGGTGGAGAGAGAGGGAATGAGAGAGGTTGACGTTGGGTAGTGAGGTGCATGGATGTGGGGGTGGAGACAGAGGGAATGAGAGAGGTTGACGTTGGGTAGTGAAGTGCATGGATGAGGTGGGGTGGAGACAGAGGGAATGAGAGAGGTTGACGTTGGGTAGTGAGTGCATGGATGGGTGGGGTGGAGAGAGAGGGAATGAGAGAGGTTGACGTTGGGTAGTGAGGTGCATGGATGTGGTGGGGTGGAGAGAGAGGGAATGAGAGAGGTTGACGTTGGGTAGTGAGGTGCATGGATGTGGTGGGGTGGAGACAGAGGGAATGAGAGAGGCTGACGTTGGGTAGTGAGGTGCATGGATGTGGTGGGGTGGAGACAGAGGGAATGAGAGAGGCTGACGTTGGGTAGTGAGGTGCATGGATAGGGATGGGGTGGAGACAGAGGGAATGAGAGAGGTTGACGTTGGGTAGTGAGGTGCATGGATGTGGTGGGGTGGAGACAGAGGGAATGAGAGAGGCTGACGTTGGGTAGTGAGGTGCATGGATGTGGTGGGGTGGAGACAGAGGGAATGAGAGAGGTTGACGTTGGGTAGTGAGGTGCATGGATGTGGTGGGAACGTTTGATTGCAGAGTGTGCTTTGTGTCTTTGCTGTTCCTCAGACCCTCAAATGCTCGTCAGAACATTTGAACAACACTTTCACATTGGCAGCCGTGAGATTGTTATGTTATAGATACATATATAGATTATATGTGTATGCATCTCTCTCTCTCTCTCTCTCTCTCTCTCTCTCTCTCTCTCTCTCTCTCTCTCTCTCTCCTCTCTCACTCTCTCTCTCTCTCTCTCTCTCTCTCTCTCTCTCTCTCTCTCTCTCTATATATATATATATATATATATATATATATATATTATGAACAATATAAAAGTGTCCTTAAAAAATCTGAAGGTGCTCAACCCCTTGGGGAGCAACATCTGTTAAAAAATTTTTTTAATGAAGTGTTAAATTCTACAAGCTTGTTTCAAGCCTTGCAAAATTTGTCGAGTTTTAACCTTGAGTTTTAACCTTCCTTTTTAACATCATTGATATATATATATATATATAATCCTGAACAATTAAATATATATATATATATATACAACAAACTAATAAATTCCAAGGATAAGTACCGCGCACCGTTCCAGCAACTTACAGAGCAGCTTGGTGTTGCAATGACTGCAAGAAATATTGAATTATTTTTAGAAGCATTTATTTTATTTTTCTCCATTCACCCACTCAAGCACATACTGTTAGTTAGGCAGAATCATCTACCACTGCAGATATGAATGCTTATTTCCTCCTATTTCGTCAATCTAAGACATAAGAGAGAGAGAGTGAGAGAGAGAGAGAGAGAGAGAGAGAGAGAGAGAGATCTGTGTGTGTGTGTGTGTGTGTGTGTGTGTGTGTTGTGTGTGTGTGTGTGTGTGTGTGTGTGTGTGTGTGTAAATGTATATGTGTAACTACATGTATATCTATGTATATATGTATATAACACATATTACTCAGACGGCTGGGGAAATATTGAATGTTATCAAATGCTCTCAACATGTGTTTGGCGAACATGAATAACGATTTTTTCTGATTTGTGTGAGACCTGTCAACTTCCAGGTGTAATCTGCAAGGTGTGTCTCCACCGGTGGCACGGACAGAGGCTGACTTTGATACGGGTGCCAAGTACCATATTCCTGGCAACTCCCCGTACATCAGGTAGGTCACTGTATCGAACGATTCCAGGGTCGTGAACTATGACCAGGTGAAGAAATCCACTGTGTACCATCAAGTCAGAACATGCCAGTAGTGGAACGAGGACAGTGCGTAGATCTCACAGTGTCTGCAATATTTCCTTAAAAATGGTTTTGTTAAACTCATGGTTTTTTGTTCGGGACGCGGTGGGTGCTTTATTGTTGGTTTTATTTTTTACTGAGTGAAGTGTTTTCAGATTTCAGATTTCAGAGACGTTGGCGGTCTAGGAACCACTAACAACCAGTTATAGCAAGCAGAGCTGATCTAGACCCAAGCAGATGTTAGAAGTCTTCAAAAGCAGACCGGAAGCCACTACACTCTAGACAACCTCGCGGTGCAGGGTCAGAACAGAGGAAGAGACTGCTCGTTGAAACGTAAAGACAGAACAGGAACCATCACAGACGAACTAAGTATTCGAATGATGTAAACATGGCACTGCATGCATCTCTTGAAAAATGGGGTTGATTCATACCTAGCCTTTCCAATGCTGTACAGTAGACTGAAAACCTTGATGTACTGAGATCATAACTGTCGTTCATATAATGAGACTGTCGTTGGATTCCGTTGCAGAAGCAGGAAAAGCTAATCACACGAACTGTCAGCATCCGACACCACAACAGAGGAAGCGTTGTCATGGGGTTTAGGTCGCTCTTTTTCAGCTGTGGGATGTTGAGCTGTAGGAGTCGCCAGTGTGCGACTGTGACTACGGGAGAAAGGGGAGTGTGGACCCACATCTCTCATAGCACCCTGTCCCAGATCATCCACACTGCACAGTGGAGACAGGCACGTATCTCGCCATGACTTGGTGCCCGACACCACTCCTCAGAACACATGATCTGATCATGACTCCCAGTCCAAGGCCATTTCACAGGGTACAACTATCTAAAACTATTCTACAGGGTACAGTGGAGTGTGGAGGTTGAATTTCTCATGACTCGCTATCTAAAACTATTCTACAGGTACAGTGGAGGGTGGAGAATTATCTCACCTTAACTTCCTTTTCATGGCTATTCTCCAGGTACAGTGGAGGGTTGACATGAATCTCGCCGTGACTCCCTGTCCAAGACATTCTTTAGTATACAGTGCAGGGTTGACATGTATCTCGTCGTGACTTCCTGTCCAAGGAATTATTTAGTAAACAGTAGGTATTGTATAGGGTACAGTGGAGAGTGGACATGTATCTCATCGTGACTTCCTGTCCAAGACTATTGTATAGGACACAGAGGAGGGTTTTTCATGTGTCTCGCCATAACTCCCTGTCCCAGGCCATTTTGCATGTACAGTGGAGGGTGGATATGTATACTGTCATCACTGCTTGTTCAAGGCTATTCCTTTGGGCACAGTGGAGGTGGATACGTATACTGTCATTACTGCCTGTTCAAGGCTATTCCTTTGGGCTCAGTGGAGGATGGATATGTATACTGTCATTACTGCGTGTTCAAGGCTATTCCTTTGGGCTCAGTGGAGGGTGGATATGTATACTGTCATTACTGCGTGTTCAAGGCCATTCCTTTGGGCACAGTGGAGGGTGGATATGTATACTGTCATTACTGCGTGTTCAAGGCCATTCCTTTGGGCACAGTGGAGGATGGATATGTATACTGTCATTACTGCGTGTTCAAGGCAATTCCTTTGGGCTCAGTGGAGGATGGATATGTATACTGTCATTACTGCGTGTTCAAGGCCATTCCTTTGGGCACAGTGGAGGGTGGATATGTATACTGTCATTACTGCGTGTTCAAGGCTATTCTTTCGGGCACAGTGGAGGATGGACATATAATTTCATCTCGCCATGACTCTCTGTCCAAGGCGTTTCTACAGGGCACAGTAATGTAAAGGGACCAGCTTCACTCACAATCCTTAATGGTATCTCGACCACATGCCTTTCATGCACAAGACTCATAGTATCGTATGGTATCATACGATGCTCCTTCATAACACCTGCTACTGCCAAAGCAATGTCTGTGGCAGGTATTTTGTCCGAAACGTGATCCAGTCCCAGTTCCATGAGGCGCTATGCAAATCGGCAGGACATGAGGGACCACTGCACACCTGTGACATCTACAACTCTAAGGTGGCTGGACACAAACTGAGGTCAGTCCATACTGACCATAGGTAGACTGATATAGGTGACATCTACAACTCTAAGAAGGCTGAAGACAAACTGAGGTCAGTCCATACTGACCATAGGTAGACTGATATAGGTGACATCTACAACTCCACTGAGGCTGGAGACAAACTGAGGTCAGTCCACATTGACCATAGGTAGACTGATATAGGTGGCATTTGCAACTCTACTGAGGCTGGACACAAACTGAGGTCAGTCCATACTGACCATAGGTAGACTGATATAGGTGACATCTACAACTCCACTGAGGCTGGACACAAACTGAGGTCAGTCCATACTGACCATAGGTAGACTGATATAGGTGACATCTACAACTCCACTGAGGCTGGACACAAACTGAGGTCAGTCCATACTGACCATAGGTATACTGATGTAGGTGACATCTACAACTCCACTGAGGCTGGACACAAACTGAGGTCAGTCCATACTGACCATAGGTAGACTGATATAGGTGACATCTACAACTCCACTGAGGCTGGACACAAACTGAGGTCAGTCCACATTGACCATAGGTAGACTGATATAGGTGACATCTACAACTCTAAGGAGGCTGGAGACAAACTGAGGTCAGTCCATACTGACCATAGGTAGACTGATATAGGTGACATCTACAACTCCGCTGAGGCTGGACACAAGCTGAGGTCAGTCCATACTGACCATAGGTAGACTGATATAGATGACATCACAACTCTACTAAAGCTCTACTAAGGCTGGAGACAAAAGATATGAGTCCATAGTTATGATATCTACGACTCAACTAAAGTTAGAGACGAACTGATACGATTACATATTTACCATGGGTATACTGATTTAGATGACATCAGTAACTCTACCGATTTAAATGATGTGCAATAACTCTACTGATTTAAATGATGTGCAATAACTCTACTGATTTAAATGATGTGCAAGGCCATTCAGTTTGACGTCATGATTTTGAATCAAATGTAAGACCATACTGTATCATCCCGTGCAATCGTCACATTCATGTCATTATATGCACATAACCATGTGGCTTAATCCTGTATGTTATGTATGGAACCACGCTGTTTAATCTTGTATGTAAAGATCACGCGCAGAGTCATGATATTTAATACTGTATGTATAATATAACGCATAGGACCATGGTGTTGAATCATGTATGTCGATATCACCAACAGAGAATGCTATCCTCTACCTTAGTACCACGTACAGACCCATGCTGTTTAATCTTGTATATGAATACCACATGCAGGGCCATTGAGTTTATCATGTATATCAATATCATGTGCAAGGCCATGCTGTTCAATCCTGTATGTTAATGTCACGTGCAGGGCCATGTTGTTTCATCCTGTATGTTAATGTCACGTGCAAGGCCATGCTGTTCAATCCTGTATGTTAATGTCACGTGCAGGGCCACGCTGTTTCATCCTGTATGTTAATGTCATGTGCAGGGCCATGCTGTTTCATCCTGTATGTTAATGTCACGTGCAGGGCCATGCTGATTAATCCTGTATGTTAGTGTCACATGCAGGCCCATGCTGTTTAATCCTGTATATTAATGTCACGTGCAGGGCCATGCTGTTTAATCCTGTATATTAATGTCACGTGCAGGGCCATGCTGTTCAATCCTGTATGTTAATGTCACGTGCAGGGCCATGCTGTTCAATCCTGTATGTTAATGTCACGTGCAGGGCCATGCTGTTCAATCCTGTATGTTAATGTCACGTGCAGGGCCATGCTGTTCAATCCTGTATTTTATGTCACGTGCAGGCCCATGCTGTTTCATCCTGTATGTTAATGTCACGTGCAGGGCCATTCTGTTTAATCCTGTATGTTAATGTCACGTGCAGGGCCATGCTGTTTAATCCTGCATGTTAATGTCACACGCAGGCCCATGCTGTGTAATCCTGTATATCAATGTAACGTGCAGGGCCATGCTGTTTAATCCTGTATGTTGATGTCACGTGCAGGGCCATGCTGTTTAATCTCGTATGTTAATGTCACGTGCGGGACCAAACTATTTAATCCTGCATCTTAATGTCACGTTCAGGCCATGCTATTGTGTCCTGTATATTAATGTTACGTGTGATGCTGCATAATCCTGTATGTTAATGTCACGTGCAGGGCCATACTGTTTAATCCTGTATATTAATGTCACGTGCAGAGCCATGGTGTTTCATCCTGTATGTTAATGTCACGTGCAGGGCCACACTGTTTCATCCTGTATGTTAATATCACGTGCAGGGCCATGCTGTTTCATCCTGTATATTAATGTCACGTGCAGGGCCATGCTGTTTAATCCTGTGCGTTTATTGTCACGTGCAGGGCCATGCTGTTGTATCCTGTATGTCAATGTCACGTGCAGGGCCATGCTGTTGTATCCTGTATGTTAATGTCACGTGCAGGGCCATGCTGTTGTATCCTGTGTGTTAATGTCACGTGCAGGGCCATGCTGTTGTATCCTGTGTATTAATATCACGTGCAGGGCCATGCTGTCCAAAGGATCCTCTGAGGTGTGGACAGTACCATTCCAGGCCCTGACAGGACAGACCAATATGAGCGCACAGCCACTGATCCAGTACTTCCAGCCCCTCATGGACTACCTGGAGCAGTACAACAAGGACCACGACGTGAAGGTGGGGTGGGAGGAGGGGTGTCCCTCTACGAGTTCAGCTGGACAGGTGACCTTCAACGCACTGCTACTCTCAATGATCTTGGCCATGGTCTTCTCACCATGGTCTCCTCTTAAAGTCCACTGCTCATTGTCTCTTTGAGCTTGAAGCAAGATTAAGATCCACTCTACTTCCTTTCTTGAGGGCTGGTATAATATGCTGGGCATTAAATCATGGAAACGACATCTTAGGTGAGGTAGAGAACAGTAAACAGGAAATAACAAACAAGTACGGTAACTCTCGCTGCTATGACGAAATTATTGCAGGCCCATGACCCCTAACGACTGTTGCTTACGACACCAAATCGCCCAGCAGAAATGACAACACAGAGCACACACAACAAAGAGGGGATGTCTCCTTCTTTGTACTGCTGTGTGCTTTGTGTTGTCATATCTCCCAGGCGATTTGGTTTCCAAAGCAGCATACGTTTAGAGTTATGGGCCTGTAATTCTTTCATCATGGCAGCGAGAGTTATCCTACTTGTTTGTTATTAATTGTATCATTGATTTTGTTCCTGTCATGTTGTCCATCCTATGTCTGTTATTCATTGTATCATTGATTTTGTTCCTGTCATGTTGTCCATCCTATGTCTGTTATTCATTGTATCATTGATTTTGTTCCTGTCATGTTGTCCATCCTATGTCTGTTATTCATTGTATCATTGATTTTGTTCCTGTCATGTTGTCCATCCTATGTCTGTTATTCATTGTGTCATTGATTTTGTTCCTGTCATGTTGTCCATCCTATGTCTGTTATTCATTGTATCATTGATTTTGTTCCTGTCATGTTGTCCATCCTATGTCTGTTATTCATTGTATCATTGATTTTGTTCCTGTCATGTTGTCCATCCTATGTCTGTTATTCATTGTATCATTGATTTTGTTCCTGTCATGTTGTCCATCCTATGTCTGTTATTCATTGTATCATTGATTTTGTTCCTGTCATGTTGTCCATCCTATGTCTGTTATTCATTGTATCATTGATTTTGTTCCTGTCATGTTGTCCATCCTATGTCTGTTATTCATTGTATCATTGATTTTGTTCCTGTCATGTTGTCCATCCTATGTCTGTTATTCATTGTATCATTGATTTTGTTCCCGTCATGTTGTCCATCCAATGTCTCATATCATTTTTCAGTTTGGAGTACAACAGATTACACATATTGTAAGAAGTAACCATATTATACTGTTATCATTGCATTTTTTTAAAAAGTGCATTCAAATGGAAAGTATGGTTAAAGTGTGCGTTACTTTCTGTTCTATTTTCTTGACATTCTGTATATAAGGATTTAGTTTATGTACGATCAGAAGAATAGAATAAATCGAGCATGCTATTTTGCGCACATAAATCGAATATCTCGAGTGTACTGCTGAATAAAATGACATAGATCAACTGTGTGGCTTGAGTGCATTATGTGGCATTTACGTTTGCGTCTTTTGTTTCTGAGAAATGCGGTGTTCACACACACATACACACACACCACACACACACACACACACACACACACACACACACACACATACACACACAAACACACACACACACACACCACACACACACACACACACACACACACACCAGCAGCACCACGCACGCACGCACACACCACGCACCACCGTTTATAAGACGAGAACATGTCAAGTTAAGACCAGCTTGAATCACATTGCTTCCATGACCAGTCCTACCTGTTTGTCAGAGCTGTGAGCCTGTTGGACCTGGTATGGAGCTACAGCATATATGATCTAAGTGCAGCAACCATGCTTTGATGCGTAATCTAATAACACATGCTCTTGATGCCTTGATCTTGAATCGCCATGCTCTTTGGCCTGTGCATTCAATGAAAATCAGCATTCTCTATGCTGGAATCTAATAAGCAGCCAGTCTCTGTGCCGTGATCTAATGAACAATGTCTCTGTGCCTATGATCAATGAAGAGCCAGATACTCTGGTGCTTGATTAATGACAAGCTCACTGGTGCCTGTGATTCAATGAAGCAGCCATGCTCTCTGGTAGCCTGTATCAAATGAACAGCCATGCTCCAGGTGCCTGTACGATCAATGAAGCAGCCATGCTCTCTGGTGCCTAGAACAACAAGCAGACCCAACTCACTGGTGCCATGACTATGAAGCAGCCATGCTCCGTGCCTCAGACTAATGAAGCAGCCATGCGCCTGAGAAGCATGTCATCTAAGAGCAGCTTGATCTCTGGCTTCATGACAATCTCACCCATGCGTCTGTGAGCCTGTGACTGAAGCAGCCATGCTCATGTGCCTATGATCTAAGAAGCAGCCATGCTCTCTGGTGCCTATGATCTAATGAACAGCCATGCTCTTTGTGCCTATGATCTAATGAACAGCCATGCTGTCTGGTGCCTGTGATCTAATGAACAGCCATGCTCTCTGGTGCCTATGATCTAATGAAGCAGCCATGCTCTCTGGTGCCTGTGATCTAATGAACAGCCATGTCTCTGGTGCCTATGATCTCATGAAGCAGCCATGCTTCTGGTGCCTATGATCTAATGAAGCAGCCATGCTCTCTGGTGCCTATGATCTAATGAACAGCCATGCTCTCTGGTGCCTGTGATCTAATGAACAGCCATGCTCTCTGGTGCCTTGATCTCATGAAGCAGCCATGCTCTCTGGTGCCTATGATCTAATGAACAGCCATGCTCTTGGTGCCTATGATCTCATGAAGCAGCCATGCTCTCTGGTGCCTATGATCTAATGAACAGCCATGCTCTCTGGTGCCTGTGATCTAATGAACAGCCATGCTCTCTGGTGCCTATGATCTCATGAAGCAGCCATGCTCTCTGGTGCCTGTGATCTAATGAACAGCCATGCTGTCTGGTGCCTATGATCTCATGAAGCAGCCATGCTCTCTGGTGCCTATGATCTAATGAACAGCCATGCTCTCTGGTGCCTGTGATCTAATGAACAGCCATGCTGTCTGGTGCCTATGATCTAATGAACAGCCATGCTGTCTGGTGCCTGTGATCTCATGAACAGCCATGCTCTCTGGTGCCTGTGATCTAATGAACAGCCATGCTGTCTGGTGCCTGTGATCTAATGAACAGCCATGCTCTCTGGTGAAGGGACCAGAACCCTGAGGGCAATGGCAGAGGAAGCTGAAGAGTTCCAGCTGGATGTGGTCGAGGAGGAACAAAGGTGAACTTGCTAAGACCTACATTTCCCAGTTCAGAACAGATGTCTGACAGCAATGCGTGTAAAACGTCCACCTAAAGAAGCAACGTCGACACCCCAATCTCCCGCCCCCCAAACCACACCATCCAGAAAGTCAGGGTTCGAATTCCGGCAGCACCAGTAGAAGATCTGACAGGAAAAGGGTACCTAGGAGTCACGGCCTGAATGCAGCACGGTCCTCTTGAAGTGTAAGGAGTTCTGTGCCGAACATTTGTGTGAGGAGGAGAGGAGGAGGGGGGGGGAGGTGCGTGTGTTCTTCTCCGAAGACCTGCTGTCAAACTGTCCCTAAAGTCCCCCCACCATACACACAGACACACACATAAACACACGCACGCGCGCGCACGCAATCACACAAAAATGAATAGCAGAAATCAAATTTCACAAAATCTCATCACGAATTCGTAACACTTCGCCTGCCGAAACACTTGTGCGCAAAAACAAGCACCTTCATTGAGTTTGGCCTCATGTTACTCTGTGTGTGTGTGTGTGTGTGTGTGTGTGTGTGTGTGTGTGTGTGTGTGTGTGTGTGTGTGTGTATGTGTGTGTGTGTGTGACTTAGTTCTTCAATTTAACGTCTGTTCACTTTAAGTGATATTAGACAAAATAATGCAGAAATGAGTGGATGAGAGAAATTGAAATAGTGTATGCAACATGCTATTATAGGCCTACGTGTGTGTGTATGTGTGTGTGTGTGTGTGTGTGTGTGTGTGTGTGTGTGTGTGTGTGTGTGTGTGTGTGTGTGTGTGCGACTTCGACAACTGAAATGAAAAAGATGTTCTAAATGTAACAATTTAGACAGATTACAAAGCATTAAATAAAAAATAAAAATAAAAAATAAAAAAAACACTGAAAATATTTACACAAGCGAGCCAACTGGGCTTAACATCAACGAATTTACAAATGTAAAAAAGGCATGAAGATTCCGGAAAATGCACAGGGAATCTTTTTGTCGGAAATTGGAGAGAGATGAGTTAAAATAGGAACAATTAAAAAGAAAATGCAGAGTATTGAAACTGTCGACTGCTCCACAAGCGCATTGTTAATTTCTGTGAAATTTTGTACGAAGAGCGCTAACTTTAAGCCTGTAAAAGAGAGATTCCAGTTTCCGAAATTTGTGTACATGTACATACGTCTTTGTATACAGTTTACGAATTTGAATGGACGCGTTAGATGGACGAGTAAAGTTTTGAATTCTTGAACAGCAACTCGGTGAAGAATCTTGTGCATGTATTTTAAAGAGTACTGAATCTTTATACAGGTTATGAAAAGACTCAAAAGAGTCTCTTTTTAAGAGTCCATAGGCTTCGTGAAGACTCCAAGGTATTTTGATATAAACAGAATTTTCAGAGTTTTTGGATCCCATACGGGCAGTTCTGTCTGCCCATTCATTTCCTACAATCCCACAGTGTGACGGAATCCAGCAAAAGTCCACTGTCATCCCTCTAGATGTAAGGAAATGGATCAGAATTTTTAGTTCGGTGATTTTCTCGGCGCGATTGGTAGCAGCAATAGATTCCATTGCTTGAAGAACAGATTTGGAATCAACACAAAAAAGTATTCTGGAAAAATCACATGGAATGTCAGTGTGTGTGTGTGTGTGTGTGTGTGTGTGTGTGTGTGTGTGTGTGTGTGTGTGTGTGTGTGTGTGTGTGTGTGTGTCTGTGTGCGCGTCTGTGTGTGTGTGTGTGTGTGCGCGCGCGTCTGTGTGTGTGTGTGTGTGTGTGTGTGCGCGCGCGTCTGTGTGTGTGCGCACGCGTGCACCTATAATTGTGTGTGGCATGTTAATTTAGGATCTAAAGTGTCGAAGCTGAACGGAGACCAAAAGAGACTCCAGCATTACTGAAAATAAGTCAAAATACATACAAAAATAAAAACTACAATTTGAAGCAGACAACGGAAACAGAAACTGGAGAGAACACTAGTCTTCAGGTGGCTGACAACGGAGACAACCAGACTGGGGAGGAACGTTTACTGCATTCGTGCTGACTGCCCTTTGTCACGCGTGAGGGAAACATTCGTCGACAATTGTCTGTGTCGTATTGTGTATAACGTGAGTGTTATTTTGCACCTTATTTTGTGTGTGCGTGTTTCTTGACAGTGCTGCACGTCTAAATAAAGCGTATGTGCGCGTGTGCATTTTTGAAGTGTGTATATAGTAAGTGCATCACACCAAGCTACCACAAGAAATCCACATGGCCGCCTAAGTTGAGTGATTATATGTAAGCGGCAAAAGCATTACTTGCACTCTTTCTACCTCTGCCTGGTTACAAGGTTCCCAACACATTACACTTACAGCTACGGAAGTGATACCACTGTTGGTTTTCTTTTGCCTGCAGTCTTCCTATTCCAGGCAAATCCTCAAATAGCATTTTGTTTATACATAGACGCTACTGGTTCTATCATTCTGAATAAATGGACATTAACGGGAATAAAAACACACACACACACACACACACACACACACACACACACAGAGACACATGCTCTTTGAGAGAGAGAGAGAGAGAGAGAGAGAGAGAGAGAGAGAGAGAGAGAGAGACACACACACACACACACACACACACACACACACACAGACTGAGAGACAGACGAAGAGACAAACAGACACACAGCTAAACAAACAAACAGATAGTTTTGAGAGAAACTTTCGCACATTGACAGACATGGGACAAAGGGTGTCAGTGGTATATTTACATGCAGAGCAACTTTGCTGCGTTCCATGGAACAGCGAAGATACACATGGAGTGGCGCTGTTTGTTTGGCTGGTTAGAAACGTGAGGGTTAGAGCGTGGAGGATTATATCTTAACCACAGACCGACAGGGACCAGTGTTTGAGTTTCATGCTCGCAGCTGCGTCAGACACCTGCTTCTCTTTTGCTCGTCAAAAAACACAACATAGCCCTTTGACACAACAAAACTCCTCGATTCTGCATATTTTAAAGCTTGTCCAGTTTAAAATTGATCAACCACTTAAATTTTCAACTTTGCTTTCAAACGCCCTTTTTTGTTAGCTCGATTAAAAGAGACCTTTTTTCTTTCAAACCCTTTTGATAGGGATTTTGGGGGTGGCAACGACACACTTGGGGTGTTGTGGGGTTTGGCGTGCGGCGTGCGTGCGTGCGTGCGGCGTGCGTGCGTGCGTGCTGTTTTCCGATCGCGATGTGTGTGTGTGTGTGGTGTGTTTGTGTTTTTGGTGTGTTGTTAAGAAGACAGAAGAAAAGGACAAAGAAACAAGACAGAAACAGCGAAAACAGACAGGCAGCGGGCAACGGTAGGACAGAACAGACCAAAATATTCCCCCACGTGGGGCTACGTTTTTGGGGACAACTTGAAAACAGCGTGAGAGAGAAAAGGAGAGAGAGAAGAGGGGGGGGGGGGGGGGGGGAGAGAGAGAGAGAGAGTGAGAGTCGCGCACACTCCATGAATTGTGGGGTTTTTTGAGGACGGGTCTCATTTTGTATTTCGGCCCTTTTGTTTTAAAATGAAAATTTGCTTTTCTTTTTGTACAGGGGAATTCAAAAGAAACACCGGAAGAAGAAATTTTTCTTTCGCTCCAGAGGAGGTATGGTGTGCACACCCTTTTTCCCCCCCAATCTACAACGTAAAAGGGAAATTGGATCTAAGCCTAAAATAGCTCATCGCGTTTTGCTCTATTAAAGGGTTGTACATTTGGGACCGAAATGAACCTGTTTCACGAAAGACTGCCCAAACAAACATTTTTACCTCGTTTAACTACGGCCATGGAAAACACATGGATGCAGGTGTCACACCTGTCACTTTTGCACACACGATTCATGACAGCATTTACCCAGACGTAAAAACCAAAACTTTCCAAAACCAAAAGGCGCACTACCGAATGTTTTTCTCCCCCCCCCCCCCCCCCCCCCCCCCTTCAGGGAAACACTTTACAAATCACATCAAACAATTTAAAACGTTTTTATACATGCAAATTTTTTGTAACCAATTTTCCCATTTAAAACAAAAACAAGTTTTGCAAATCAGGGCCTTCACAAAACCCGGCCCCAAGATCCAACCAGAGAAAAATTTTAATTTCTTCAATCATTGATCACCTGCATCAGATATAAAAAACCGTTCCATACGTCATATTCCCGCCCTCTCCGACCGATCGCCCCCTTGAATTCTCCCCCCCTGGAAAGTTTTCCGACCCTCTCCCCGACTTCTCCGTCACTGAATATATTCCGACTCCTCTCCCCGACTTCTCCTGTCCGGAGAGGAGGGTTCCAATCCTCCCCCCTGGATCTTAATTGGCGGGGGCTGAACCCGGTGTGTTCCCCACCCAGGGCCCCTTTTTAACCACCCAGGGTAAAGGGGAAAGGGGTAAGGGGCAAAGGGGCGAAACACAAAATAATTTCGTGTAATAACCTGTTTCCCCAAATTTTAATTTTATAAATTCTTTCTTTCTTTTTTTTTAGGTTTTCCCCTGTAACTTTCCCCCAACTACATGGCCACCTTAATGACGGTCAGCAGGGGGACCAGCGTCCTGACAGGGGAGTCTCTGGCCACGCGGGGGCAAAACGATTTTTTCCCCCCCCTCCTCCTATAGTGCAACCTGTTCAAAACACATACCACCCCTTCCAGCCCTTTTTAAAACTATCTCTCGTGGCCCTTTTCACCCAATGCCACTTTTTTTAATCATCAGTTTTCTCACAATTTTTTGGGGGACGCCCGCTAAACTAGTCAAGCCACATAAAATTTTTCCCTTTTTTATTGGGGCATGGGAAATGTTTTCAATAAACTACTTTGATAGCGTCACATCCCCTTGATTGGGGCACGTCAATGACACAGGTTTTCCGGGGTTGGCTCCGAACCGAGAAGCCTACATTGATATATCAGTGGCAAGGCGATCTCAGGACCTTTAGGCAAGTAAGCTTACAGACTATCCTTTTAAGGAGACTTCTCCTCTCTCTCTTCCTTCCCCTCTCTCTCCTCTCCTCCTCTCTCCTTTTCCTCTCCCTCTTCTCTCCCCCTCCTCTAACCCCCCACCTCTCTCTCCTCCCTCTCCCTCTCTCTCCTCTCTCCTCCCCACCCCCCCCCCCCCCTCTCTCTCTCTCTCTCTCCCTCTCCCCCTCTCTCTCCCCCCTCCCCCTCTCCCTTCCTCTCCGAGAAACGTCCAACAGCTTTCAAGAATATTATCCAATAATAATCATCGGGAAAAAAGGGGATGGATTTTTGGGTTGTTTTTTTTTTTGCCAGATAAAAAAGTGGAAATGTATTTGGGGATCTTTAAAAAAGAAAAAAAAGATTCTCGCCTTCATCAAATACGCAGCAAAGCTGGGGGCGAACGGCTCCTCAATGAACGGTACCTGGATACGTCATCGCGACATTCACTACTGTCCACGCACACCAGTACACGCAATCACTTGTCATCGAATGTTTCACCTCAATGGCCTGTCCTGTTTCCATTAAACCTGCATGGGGAGCATAAATTACACACCACACACACACACACACACACACCACCACACACACACACACACACAACGTCACCGGTTTTGAAATGAAAGTCCTTTGTTTTGTGTAGCTGTGAGAGAGCAGGGCCATTTTTGCATAAGGGTGGTTTTTGGGCAGGGTACTATAAGACTACAGGGGGAACACAGCACAGATGTAAATTTATGAGAGGAGGTTAGGGCAGGCTCTAAAGACTACGGGGGAACACAGCACAGATGTAATTCAATGAGAGGAAAGGTTTAACAGGCTACTATAAGACTACAGGGAGCTACAGCACAGAGTAACAATGAAGGATGGTTAGGACAGGCTACATAAATAAAAGGAGGAACACAGCCAGATGTAATTCAATGAGAGGGTGGTTAGACGGCACAAAAAGACACAGGAGGAACTACAGCACGAAATGTCAATGAGAGGAGGTTAGGGCAGGCACTAAAAAGACTACAGGGGAACACAGCAAGATGTAAGTCAATGGAGATGGTTTGACAGGGACAAACGACCAATCGCATTTCTTTCCAGAATTTTGTTGTTGACTCACACGTTCACCAAGTAAGCCCGCGCGCCCTTATCACCCTTGTCCTCAAAAAGCCTGATGAAGAACTGCATTGCAGGAATGGCCACATCAGCCCTTTTCTACAGAATACCTATGAAACAATGCAATTTTAGGGCAGGCCACACACCCGGCCCCCACAATCCTGATGACAGAAGAGGAATGGCCCCACATCACCCTGTTCCTACACAAAGCCTGAGAACAAAGGAGGGGAAGGCCACCACCCCCCTGTCCACAGAAGCCTTGAAGACAAGCTTGGGGGAAGGGCCCACATCACCCTGGTCCTACAAATGCCCGAAACCAAGGGGGGGAAAAGGTCACATCAACCTTGTCCTACAAATGCCTATGAACAGAGGAGGGGGGCCACATCACCCGTGTCCTCGAATCCTGATGAACAGAAGGGGGGAATGGGCCCACACACCCTGGTCCTACGAATGCTGATGAACAGGGGGGAAAAGGCCCACATCCCCTGGTCCTCAGAAACCTTATGAACAAAGGAGGGAATGGCCTACATCACCCTGTGTCCTACAGAATGCCTGATGAACAGAGGAGGGAATGGCCTACAATCACCCTGTGTCCTACAGAATGTCTGATAGAACAGAAGGAGGAATGGCCTACATCACCCCTGTGTCCAACAGATGCCTGATGAACAGAAGGAGGTGAAATGGCCTACATCACCCTGTGTCCTACAGAAGCCTGAGAACAGAAGGAGGGAAGGCCTACATCACACCCTGTGTCCTACACAAGCCTAGAACAAAGGGGAATGGCCTACATCACCCTGTTCCTACAGAATGCCTGATGAACAGAAGGAGGAATGGCCTACATCACCCTGTGTCCACACAAGTCCTGATGAACAGGGGAGGAATGGCCTACATCACCCTGTGTCCTACACATTGCCTGATAACAGAAGGAGGGAATGGCCTACATCACCCTGTGTCCTACACAATGCCTGATGAACAGAGGAGGGAATGGCCTACATACACCCTGTGCCCTACACAATGCCTGATGAACAGAGGGAAGGAATGGTCTACATCACCCTGGTCCTACAGAATGCCTGATGACAGAGGGAGGGAATGGCCTACATCACCCTGTTCCTACACAATGCCGATGAACAAGGAGGGAATGGCCTACATCCCCCTGTGTCCTACAGAATGTCTGAATTGAACAGAGGAGGAATGCCAACATCATCGGTGTCCTACAAAAGGCCTGATGAACAGAGGAGGAATGGCCTACATCACCCAGTGTCCTACACAATGCCTGATGAACAAAGGAGGGAATGGCCTACAACACCCTGTGTCCCTACATAAGTCTGATGAACAGAAGGAGGGATGGCCTACACACCCGATGTCCTACACAAAGCCTGATGAACAGAAGGAGGGAATGGCCCTAAATCACCCTGTGTCCTACAGAATGCCTGATGAACATAAGAGGGAATGGCCCTACATCACCCCTGTGACCAACAGAAATGCCTGATGAACAAAGGACTTGGAGGAAATGGAGAGAACATAAATATTCATTCCTAACTCACTTTTCACCTCAACCAAGTTTTCGGCGAAAGGGACCTAAAGAAGCCGCCTTTCCCTGTTCTCTGACAAGTAAGACTTCAAAACCAAAAAATAACGATATCTACGAAACAGACATACTGTGAAGGTTATCCCTTTTTTAATACAATTTACTAAACTTGCGTTGTCTTTTAAACTAGTTATATTTTTGAACATAAAAATCGCACACTTATTTAGACTAATTTTTTACCTACAAAACTTTGTAAAACCAGACAGGCTTAGCACGAGGCTGAAACCTGAATCGCTTAATTACTGGCTGGCGCAGACAAGGGCCTTCGTTCCACAGCGCACGGCCCCGCTTTTACAAACTGCGACCAAAAAAATCAATAAAACACACCACGCGCGCGATAACTTGCAACATATGCCATTGCATCAGCGAATGTTCTAGACTGTCACGTGACACTGGCCACCTCGAGGCCGCGACGTCAGCAAGACCGGTTTCGCCATTGTTTCCCGGACAACTTCACAGAAGGTTGTGTTTTGACTGTGCTTCGGTGTGAACACTGTGTTTAAACATGGAACAGCTACAACTTTCCAACAAAGGCTCAAAAACTTCCATACCACCGCCCAACACAACGGAATTTTGGACAGAGGAAGAAATCTTATTTTGCAAGAGAATCAAGACTACATTAAAAAAAATGACAAAATACTTGAAAAGATAAAAGGGAAGGACCCCAGGATAATGCCAACATAAACTAAAAGACAGCTTTGAGCAATTTTTTATTATTATGTTAAAAAGAAAAGAAAGGAGACAAAAAAGGAGAACAGATCTTTCAACGCCACAAGAATTACATGCTATCTTATGGCAAATCAGGCTGATGTTCAATCAGGCTATTTTTAGAGAAGCTTTTACTGATCAGATATTTTCCGAAACTAGTACATTAAGCTGGAATTGTGAAAGACCTACAAAAATTGATTAGAAAATTTGAGGAGCAAGATGCACAGTCCCTTGTTAATTTACATTCAGTTTGGTTACTTCTGAATATGTGTAAACAATGGCATGAAAATGAAAGGAAAGAAGGGAGAACAAAGGAAACTTGGCTGTTTGGTTGAAAGCAAAAACCCGTGTATTCTGATGTACACTACGCAAATTTACGAGCTGTTTTCAAGTGTCTATTTGATATCAAGGTTTAATGCTGTAGGCCTTCCCTTTCGTTTTCATTTTTAGTCAAGCTGAATGAAATTAAAACCATGTTGAGAAGTGCCGGAATTGCACAGTACTAGGAAACAAGATCCGCACATAACAATGACACGCGTGCTCCAGCAATCCCCAGTAATCGTTAACGGCGGAAGGCAACTGCTAAAGCCAGCCAAAATAGGGCCCTTTCACATAGGTCGCGAGAAACGGTGGGCCTACTTGCTTGGACATCCTGCCCCACAAAGCCCCACGAACAGTTATTCTAAAATAGTTCTTACCTCACCTGCTTGACGGTCAGCTTTGCCGTTCACGCTCGGACACGGTGGTCAATTGCTGGACTCCTGCCCCGGGCCTTTTGCTTCACATTGCTTCAAAAACTACCTGCTTCCACGCCCGTAACAAAACTTTTAGGCTGCCTTTTTAGCGGCCGCTGGGGAGTACTTTATACAATTGTCTTGTTTTATTCAATCAGGCTTTTTTAAATGCACTTGTGCTGCTTTGAACTTGCAGACAAAAGATCCAATGCATCACAAAAACGCAAGCACTGTCTTGCACCAAGAGGATTTACACATGACAAATAATAAAGCTCCTGAATCACCACACACACTCCTACCCCAAGTCACCCCCCAAGTTCTTAATAAGTTTTAATGAAGTCCCACCCCCAGAGTTTTTAATAAAGGTTCTAATTAAGTTCTTATTAAGTTCATAATTAAGTTTTTAATTAAGTTACATCAAGTTCTTAATAAATTCTTGATCAAGTAACTTCTAAGTTCTTACACAAGTTAACCTAAGATCATAACTTAGTCATCCTTTAAGTACAACCAAGTTCTTATTCAATTATTCTTATAATTATCAAAAAACAATACATCTATGTATTTTTAATTCTTAAATAGTAATGTTCTAATATATTACACACAACGCCTCAAAAAACCGCGTCAACGTTGAGGATTGTCTTGCTTAACGAACGAACGCCCTTGGCGTGAGATTTGGTTAGCATAGATCTTAATGAAGTCTTACGTCCTAACCCAACCGCCAAATGGATTACAATTCTTGGTCTATGAAATGTTTTTTATAGACTCCATGTCCATTATTTTATTAACTCCCTCATTTTAAACAAATAAAAATCCGCCATGATCTATTTTTATCAAAAAAATTTAATTTTAAAGTTACTTAAAATATAATTGCATTTTTTAAATGGATCAAAATGATTTTTTGTATTGGCGGAGCTGGCGTGCTGTTGTCTCTTCTGTATTTAGTGGTTCAGATTTTTTTTGGCTGCTTATGTTTTTGTAGCTCATTCATTATATATTTTAAAACCGTAATAACTGCCCCAGCAGCAGCAGGGCGCCAAAAATGGCAACAGTTTTTAAGTTCAATCTTCCAGAAAGACTTTGGCGCCTTCAATTAAACCTTGCTCTTGTTTGAGCGGCATTGAATTAATGTTGGCGTTGTCGGTGTTATGTTTTCATAAGATTTATATCTGTTATTGTAACTTTTAATTTTCTTTGGTCTGTTTAACTCTGCTACTCTTTTTTTCCTGATGCAACACGCCCAGGATGCTTAAGCATATCCACTCGTCACAATCTCTACTCTACCTGATTCAGTGTTTTTTCTGATTCGCTGATTTTCCGCTCTCGTTCATTATGAAAGGAAATAAAATCTATAATGATTAAAAGTAATTAAACCTATGATTAACGGCGAATAAACAATGTACCAAATCTGAATAAAAATCACAGCTTAGAGAACTCTATGCCTTTGATAAAACTGGATCATATGCCGTTAAATCATACGTAAGATCTTGTTCAGAATCAATGGGGGCAAATCTGCTGACTAGTTTTAGAGTGTACAAACTAAGACGTATTTGTCCTACACTTTTTACCATTCTCGACCCCCAACGCGCTTCATACCTGTTATGATCTTTAATATGTCTTCGCGGCGACAATCTGTTGAATCAGTTCAATGCAGAATCATTTCCGAGGGAACTGTTTGTTTTTCCACATGCTGCCCAAAGAATCCAACCTTTCCTTTTTGGGCATAATAGCTATAATCATCAACTTCTTCATTTATGTGGTAAGTTCAGAAGGTTTAGGCTACCCTGTAGCTCTAGCCAGATCATCGCAGTTCATTTTTTTTATTTTTTTTTATTATAATTAATTGTATTTTCTAAAATGAGCAACCAAACAAACTATTACCAACCTTTGATACCATTTCTGCTGCCGTTATTGGAGTCCTAAG
Organism: Conus ventricosus; assembly: GCA_018398815.1. NCBI lineage: Eukaryota > Metazoa > Mollusca > Gastropoda > Neogastropoda > Conidae > Conus > Conus ventricosus. Next base: position 102,511,050 of record CM031600.1, read on the forward strand.
TGTAGGATACTCAATGCTTGGGTAAAAGCCTGTTAAAAAATAAAACCGGCAGATCTTACCAAACTAGACTTGAGGATTCTGCAAAGCTAATCGCTATTATTACAGCTTCATTTGCTACAAAGATTTCTTAGTTAGCAAGGAATAATTCCAGAGAATAGAAATATGTAAAAAAAATACATTTATAAAAAATGGCTTCACTCGTAATGATGATAGGTTGCGCTGTGGTGAATGCGCTTGCTTTTAGCGGAGTAATTACGCGTTTAGTAAACTACGGATGACGACGAAGAAAAAGACATAACAAAGCAGTGGAGCAACTACTCAGCCAATAACACTATGAAAACAGAGATTTGAGCGATTATATTTTATTAACGACACACTGAAAAAACTGGGCATGGCAGCTTAACACATATAAAGATGTTTATCAAGCGATAAAAGAGTATTATCTAGTATCGTGCAAACCAACCAGACATTGCCCCCACCAAAATTCAGCAAACTTATCAACCCTCAAAAAACCAAAGATGCAAGAAATCCGTTTATTGCCTTTTGGTATGACCTTTGTCTATTTTGTCCGCATAATATTGGCTAATAAAAAATGAACAAAATTTATTATTCGCCTAAAGGATAATGGAAGGGAATCACGGCAATAAAAAATCTAAGCCAAGCAGCGGGATTCCAGTGAACAAACACAAAAGAAAGGTTATCTAAACAAGCGATCTGGCAAAATTTATTACCAGCGCCTAGACGAATACATGAGACCACACTTTGTGAATACAACTCCAAACGACACCCATCATAATGGACCTTCTATATTAACCCTCTGACACGATAGACGAAAAAGATTTAAGTACGCACTCACAGTCATTGACATAGCTTCAAGCATACAAAGAAGCGGAACCATTAAACACAAAAGATGTCTTTCTGCTGTTTCTGTTGCATACAGCTGATATATCAACGGGGTCCCTTTAACAATGCTCGCATATCAAGTCGATGATGGCAAAGAATTTAAAAGGCGAGTGAATCAATTATTGTTTAAACATAGAGTTACCATTAAAAGAGGCATTCCGGGAGTTCACAGATCACAGGCTTTAGTTTGAAAACTTAACAATACAGTTTAGCTGAAAGACTTTTTCCTACCAGTAATCAACAGAGAGCTGATTGACAATTCCGCAACACAGAATGGGTTAGAAGACTGCCCTCGTTTTGCGCGCATGAATAAATGAAGATTTAAAGGTTAAAACCAGTACAAGCAAATCAAAAGAAAAACAATAAATGTTCTGAAGGAGAGTCTCATCCAGCAAACTATTACCGTTTGGTTTAGAAAGTAAGGTACCTTTATTTACCTGGGGAAGCGGAAGGGACAACTCGCATCAGGCAACCGATCCAGTATGGAGTGTTGATCCATATGAAATAAAAAGCAATTGTAAAGATGAATCCGCCCGAGTCTTAATTACAGAAACAGACACAACAAAACAACCAGCTCCTCAAAGATCTTTGTGAAAGAAATTAACTGCAGATCATCCCACCAGAACACAGTTCCGCTTTAATTTAATTTACATAAAATATATTTAAGTTTAAAATGGAAGCCCAAAAGAAAGAACATGGAACGGAAGCAAGAAGTATAAAGGAAAGAGACTTTGAATTACTACGAGAATCAGTTTGGAGGGCTGTTCTGCTAATAGGGTATTAATGCAAAAATCAAATGAAACGTATATCTGCTGTTGAAGAAACAGCTAAGAGGATTCCTATGGCACAGGGCACAGCGGCCAGAGCACTAACAGCCCCTAATCCCAAATTTTTACTATAAAGATTGAGAAGAATATATTGAAAAAATAAAAAAAATTCGAGTAAACATCAAGCAAACATGAAAAAATTTTGAAAGAATTGGAAGATGATGTGAAATTGATCTCTAAATAAATTTCAGGAAAGATATGAACCCGAATATAAACTCTACGGTGAAGAAATATGTAATTATACTGTTCTATAATGGCCATATGCATATGACAACTCTGGATTAACAAAACACAAGTTTTGTGTTTGTTCTATCTAATGACTTGTCTTTGTTCCAACCGTAGTGTTGATTTCATGTAGATTAGATCGTAGATTTACGTTGCATGAAGTAAGTTCTATTGCCAAACAAACTTCTTTGTAGTTGTCATTGATAATGTTTGACAGCACAACACAGGCGAGATATTTCTTTTGCTTTCTAATGGTTTTCTCCAGCTCGAAATACTATACATTTTTTTACCTTAACCCCTCCATACTCCTTAATCACCTTTCAGATAATCATTCTTCATCATTCCTAAAACCTTCTTATAGTAATTGAATTTAAAGGCGAAACTTTAGGGTAATCGGATTTGTCGTACCATCCTCTTCCCTTTAGCTACTTCTAATTCCATGTCTATATAGATTGTCTCAGTAGGGATTATCTATAACAAAACTATCTGTATCTGTGAAAAGTACTCAGACTCTGATACGAGGTTTAAAGTATTCATAAAGAAACCTCTAACATTAAAAGCTTTGATAATTCTAAAACAGTAAACCCAATAGAATACAGGCTTGTCCAATTTGACTTTTCTTTTTCTTCATCATTATACCAAAAAGCTGATCATGAAATCTCTAATCCTGATAGATTAGGTTTTGAAGTCAGCTTAATTGCTTCGTTCTCTTTGTGACTAATCTGACACTTTGCACTTGTCGGATTCTCCCATAGGTCTTTCCAAAACAGCTGTTTGTTCATCGTCTTGATAAAGATCTTTTTCTGAAGCAGCTGTGGATTTTAGTTCTGAGATCAGAGTGATCTTTCATGATGTATGGTTTCACTGAACTGTTCTTGATCAAAGCAATTATACATGAACAGCTGTCAACATCAAACCATGTCTTAAATAAAATTTGTAGAAGTCTGTAATGACAGACATAATTTTTTTTTTGCCCCCGAAGATTAGCAAAAGTTTAGGCGCTCTGTTTTGCCATCTTTAGACCTTTCTGCGCTAATGGATAGTCCAATATGCAGGTCCTGGAGTTCATTAGCGAATATTCTAAATCACTTCTAGAATTAACCGCGCTGTTGACCCGACGTCAAACTGCCCAACCACTTTAAATGCTTTTTTGAAAATATTTTTCGATCACCGCCTGTGAACATCATGAAGTTACGTAATGGAATTGATTGCGCCATAGCCCACATACAGATTGTATCATCTAAAATACTATGAGATAGTTAGATCCTTTTACTCACGATCATAGTCGTGTCAAAAATTTGTTGTTTTGCTAACGTAATGATGCGACCCATACTAATTCCTCCATGCAATCCGTTTCAATCATCTGGATCATTGGTAAATCTGACAATAAAAATCAATCTGTACTCCAGTAAACTTTAAGAAAGCATCCCAACTCATCCCCGGCGCAGAAAATGTAATGCCGCGTGGATCCAGGCAATATGTTTCATGCAGGTCTTACTCTATAATATTCAATATCTGCCAACAAACATGTATCAGCCATCCAATAAGAATCATGATAGTCTCCCATCGTTTGTACATTCTACTTCTGCCACGCTTCTTGAGCAAGCTGGTATCAGAATCATGATGTCCTTTCCTCTAAGACTAGAAAAGAACGCGCTTTAGGGGGAAGTGTTCTTCATCAAAACTTCCCCTGTTCATGTACTCAAGAAGGGAAAACACCCTTACTAAAACACAAGCGTATGGGTCCAAAATTCTTCCGTTATTGGCAGGGACTATAAAGGCCATACCAGTGACTCTAATGATCCCCATCATGACATCCATAGAGTCAAAAAAGACATTTTATTTAAAAGTGAAACACATGTACTTTTTCTGATAGACTTGCGATGCTGACACCCAGAAGGCGTTGGTTACTCTGCTTGCAATATAAGTTATGAGAGGTCCCCGTAACCTCCGCAAGTTTATGAAAGAAGATGGGCAGCTTCCATGTCTTTGGTTCAAACTTATTGAAGATTGCAGTTAGTTGTGCGCTGCTCCACTGAACTTTCCACTAATGTGATCATGGTCTCATAACTTTTGGATAGGCTTCCACACTGAGTTCTAAAAAACCACAAATCCAACAGTGAGGGGCCTGATCATACTGTTGTTTGGTCTTCTGCGTCATCATGAATCAGAAAAATTTCAGATTATTAGAACAATCATTTACGCACTTGCTGCATGCGCAGTTAAAATCTTCTAGCCGCATCTGGTCCTCTGTATAATTCTGGCTTTGAAAGAGCGCCATCCGACCTAACAAAAATGAAGGCAAATGAACATAATTTTATGATTACTCCTTAAGGACTGTTTTATTTACGAAGTTAATTGTGGCGCTGGCCCTTCATAATGAACCATAATCGACTCGAATCTGCGTAAACAACGTTAATGAGTATTTTGCAGACCGTTTCCAGTTCTTAAAACTACCTTTACCTGCCTCTGGGGGCGTAATTAGTTCCGGAATTACAGTCAACTGGGGCCGATAAAACAATGTTTCTTATGTTTCGCTTGCGGCTTGAGCGGATGGAATCTTGTAAAACATTTTATGCAAATTCATGTTTGCCATGATCCTATTTGAGTAAGCTTCGATTAGTCTACTCATCGTGCTTATCAATGTGTAATGGGTACTTGAAAACACATTAAGTAAGTCCACAAGGCTTTTGTCTGCACCGCCAATCGTTTGGGCTATTCTTAGACACTATTAAACGGGCTTGTATATAAGTAGGCCTCATCCCATGTGTAGACATTAACAGAATTTGGTTTGTTTTTGTTCTTCACACAGATCAATTTTGTCCATAACCAAACAGGAAAGGAAATTCCACGAAGTTAAGATCATTAATGTAATCCCAATACTAGACACTCCTCTGCGTTATTGCGGACGTAATGCAGCCTTGCGAGAACAAAACCACATGAAACAAATGTCTGTCTGTTATTCTTATGTTTAAATCAGCTCTTTGCGACTAATGCTGGAGGTAGTGGAAGTAAGACTTGCAACCATCGGCGCATCACTTAGACTGTTTTAATCTGATCTCTAAGACTTCGCCCTCTGCCACCAGAGCCTTCTTCCAATTTGGCAACATCAGCGGCCACATCAAACTGTGGAAAGCATTGGTCTGCCCAACCGGGAGTTAAGTTCATTATGAGAAGAATAGTCCTTTGATTTAGATGAAACCCAACCTTCCAGATTTTCTTCATTTATTGTTACATAGTCGATTAAAACAGCTAACATTACTTTAACTGGCGGGTCTATTGTTAGTTTTACCCGGAACTTGAGAAATAGCATGAGCAACACTTGCCCGTACGCTTGCTGGATCAATGACTTCTAAATCAATATCATTCAGTGCTCTTGATAAATCTTCTTGCATTGCTTCAAACAATTCGTCTGGACCTTCATATATTTTATCCATGCTGAGTTTCTTTTCTAACTCAAAATATTTATTTAAATCAAAAAAATAATTAATCAATATCGGTGGTCTTTTTGTGCTTGACTCATAAACTAAAGTATAAACACCCTTTGGCGTTGTTAATGTGAGCTGTTTAGAGCAGAGTTTAATGTTTCGTTTACTTTTTTAAGCATTCCTTTTTTATCTGCTCGGGTCTGGCTGTTGAGAAAAACTTGTCCTCGCCTTTCTTTGAAGATCAAACTTTTGTCTTTTGTAGTCATCAAAATCGGCCTGTAAACGATTAAATTCTTCATCCGTGATGTTTGAGTCAGCTAGTGCTTTATTTATAATCAGCTTGAAGGAACTAAGTTTAGCTGTTATTAGTTGAACTATAGCTGTGTGCTTTTGGAGTTTAGTTTTTATTTTTTGCTAGCAGCACCTACAGCTAATGAACATAGCCAAGAGCTAAAGACAAACCGCCTAGAGGTAAAGCTGCCGGTGCGCCTATGCCTGATGCTAAGAGGCCAACACTCGTTCCTGCTGATGCGGCGCTTATAGTCGATGCTCCAGTATTAACATAAGTAACAGCATTAAAGGCAGCAGAATACCTTCGTTTGGCTTTGCTGTATTTTGAAAGGTCCTGCTCTAGTTTTTGTTCATTTGTGTAATGTTGGTTAATCTGAAGGTTTTTATGCCGGGGGTTTCTACTATCTCTTCTCTTGGCGACTCCGGGCTGTAGGCACATTTGGATAAACTTGAACAGACATGCTTTTTAAAAATGAAAAAATAATTTAGTATTCTGTATCTTTTAATTTTTTCTTTCAATATTCACTGTGCATCAATTAATAAAAACAAATGTACATTAAGTGGTTTATCGGCTTCTTTTTCTTTCTCAATTTGAATGTTTACGTTCTTTAACCGTTCTCCCACTTCCATGCAACTGATTATCCTCTGTTGACCTTAGGTCAATCCATAAACCGTATTTTGATGTTAAATAATCATCAAGCCTAACACTGTGAAGGTGTAGATCTTTAGACGCAAGGTCTGCTGTTGGACTTCTGCCCCTCCCACCCCCAAACAATTTTCTTATTTCGTCAAAATGATGATAAGGTCTAAGTCCGCTAGCGTAGATTGGTTAGGACTACCATCAATTGTACATTGCACTTTCGTTAT
>CM031600.1:102518590-102531090 GCA_018398815.1 Conus ventricosus
ACGCACGCACGCGCCAACGCACGCAGGGAAAGCCACCCCGCACGCACCAAGCACACACACACACACCACACCAAACACACACACACACCACCACACACACACACACACCACCACACACACACAAAAACACACGGGGTTTTCCAAAGTTTTTAAGGTCCCCTTCGAGAACTTTGTTAAGGGGCCCAAAAAACAAGCCTTTCACAAATTTTGACCCAACATTTTGGTTTTTGTATCCAAGCAGAGGGATGTTTCAAACTTGTTTTACTATTTTTTAGGGAAAATTAAGTTCCCCGAAAGTGAAGACGTCAAACTTTCACAATTTTGGGGTGTGTGTGTTTTCATTTTTTAATAAGCCGGGCCTCTTTTGTAAAGCTTCCAAACCGAAAACTACATTATCACAGGAAAATTTAAAACCCAGTCGAGGTTTGGGATTAAAAAAATTTTCGGGAAATTTTGCCTATTCATCACCAAGAGGGACAGATATTACATTTTTTCATGACAACCCCCTGATTATCAAACTCGAGCCCCCTTTGTTTAAAGGGCCCCTCAACAACCGAACACATTTTGCTGCCAGACCGGGTTTTACCAGATACAATTTAGTTTGGTTTGAGTTTCAGCACGGGGTTTGCTGGTGGGGGGCACCTGCAGAAAACAAAACCCTTTCCTTTACCGGGATTCACGGTTGGCCCTGCAGCGGGGAGAGCTGTAAACTCCCCTGCCTCTAGAACCCAAAGGGCTTGCCTGAACGCCGAGAAGCATGTCAAATCAAGAGCAGGGTTGAAGTCCCCTGGGGTTCCCGGGCCAAGGGCCCCACCCATGTTGTCAGAGCCTGGGTGTGGGGGGCTGCAACTCATGATCTCCCGATCTAAAGAACAGGCATGGGGGTTTTTGTGGGCCCATGATTTTTGAACACCATCTCTTTGTGCCTATGGGTTAAGAACAGAAAAGGGTGTCGGGGGCCTGTGGGGCTAATGAAAAAGCCTTTCTCCCCTGGGCCTATGACTAAGAAAACAACCGGCTCTCTGGTGCCTAAAGATCCCAATGGGAAAACCATGCCTCTGGTGCCTAAAGAAACCAATGAAGCCCCATGGGGCCCCGGGGGGCCTATGTCTAATGAAAAACCCCTGCCTCTGGGCCTGTGATCTAATAACAGCCATGCGCGGGGCCCAAGACCCATGAAAACAGCCATGCTCTCTGGGCCTAGGGTCCAATTAACGCCATCTCTTTGGTGCCTATGACTAAAGAACAGCCATGCTGGGCCCTTTCCTATGATCTAAAACACCATGCCTCTGGTGCCTTGATCTAATGTTTGCCAAAGCTTCTTTGGTGCCAAGGGTCTAATGAACACCCTCTCTTTGGGGCCCAAAATCTAATGAAAATCCCTGCTTGGGCTGGTTTTCCTTTGGGGTCTAATGAAAAAGCCAAAGTTTTTTTGGTGCCCCCAAAAATGGTTCTTAAGAATACCCCCCGGGGTGTCCCGGTGCCTATGAAACTAATTTAACATCATGTTCTTTGGGGGGGCCCATGTTCAAATACACCATGTTCCTGGTGCAGATCCCAATGGGAAAAGCCTGCTCTCTGGGGCCTGGATCTAAAAAAAAAAAGCCGGGTTTCTGGGGGCCCCGGACTCCCTGAAGCAGCCATGCGGGTTGGGGCCAAAGATCCAAAAGCACCCCTGCTCCCCCGGTGCCATTCAATGAACGCCAGGGTCTTATCCTATGATCAATGAAAAAGCCCCTCCTCTGGGGCCCGTATCTAATGAAAAAGCCATGAACTCGGGGGCCTGTGACTCATGAACACCATGCTGTCTGGGGCCAAGGGTCTAATAAGCCCATGCTCCTGGTCCTGTATCTCATGAAAACCCCATGCGGCGGTGCCCCATGACAATTTAACACCAAGGGTCTCTGGTGCCTTTGACTCAGAAGCAGCCATCTCTCTGGTGGCCCCATGTTAAAAAAACAGCCAGGGTCTCTGGGGCCAGTGATCCAAGAAGCAGCCCTGCTCCGGTGCCAATAATGAAACAGCCAGGGTCTTTGTGCCTATTATCTAATAACAGCCAATTTTTTGGGGCCCGGTGCCTATATCTAATGAACACCCCTTTTTTTCTTTGGGGGGCCCATGACTAAGGGAAAACCCCTGCGTCTGGTGGGAAAAATCTAATGAAAAATCATTTCTTTGGTGCCTTGTTAAAAGAACAAAACCATTTTTCTCGGGGCCTAAGAAACTAATGGGAAAACCATGCTCCTGGGCCTGTGATCTAATGAACAGCCATGATCCTGGTGCCCCTTTAACTCCCTGAAGCACCATGCTGTCTGGTGCCTATGACTAATTTAACAGCCCGGGGTCCTGGGGGCCAAATGGGGAAAAAAGGAAAAACAGCCTTCCCGTCCCGGGGGCCATAATGTTTTTTTAACGCCCCTGATCTCTGTGCCATTGATCTCATGAAGCACCATGCCTCTGGTTTCCCAGGGTCTAATGAACAGCCATGATCTCTGGTCCATGGGTCTCATGAACACCATGCTCTCTGGTCCCAAGATCTAATGAACAACCCTGCTTTTCCGGGCCTATGATCTAAAGAACACCCCTGATCTTTTTGCCCCGTGTCCATTAAGCAGCCATGCCCTCCCGGTGCCAAGAAACTAATGAACAGCCATGCCCTCTGGTGCCTAGATCTATTTAACAGCCAGGGGCTCTTTGGGGCCAGTGAACTCATGAAGCAGCCCGCAGGTACTGTGTTCTTCTCCGAAGACCTGGGGGTCAAAATGTCCCCAAAAAGTCGCCCCCCCCCCCCCCATACCACAGACAAACACAAAACACACCACCCCGGGGGCACGCAAACACACAAAAGGGAATTTCCCGAAACAAATTTTACAAAAACCACACGAAATTTGAAAAACTTCGCCTCTGAAACCTTTCGCGCAAAAACAAGCCCCCTTGATTGATTTGGCCCATTTGCCTGTGTTGTGTGGTGTGTGTGTGTGTGTTGTGTGGTGGTGTGTGTGTGGTGTGTGTGTGTGGTGTGTTTTGGGGGTGGTGTGTGTGTGTGTGTTTTGGTTTGTTTATTCTTCCAAATTTAAAAAGTCTGTTCACTTTAAGGGAAAAATAGCAAAATAATGCAAAATTTTGTGGATAGAGAAATTTAAATAGGGGTTGCAACATGCAAAAAAGGGCCCACTGTGGGGTGTATGGTGGTTGGGTTTGGGGTTTTGTGTGTGTGGGGGGTGGTGTGTGTGTGGGGTTTTTTGTGGTTTGTGGTGTGGCGGTTCGTGTTCGACTTTGGGCAACGAAAAGGAAAAAAATTTTCAAATGTAACAATTAGGACCCGAAAAACAAAGCTTAAATAAAAAATTAAAAAAAAAAATTAAAAAAAAAAAAAACGAAAATATTTTCACAAGCGAAACCAACGGGGGGTTTCCCTCAACGAAAATTTTCAAAGGGAAAAAGGGTGAAGATTTTTGGAAAATTCACAGGGAAACTTTTTCGGAAATTGGGGAGATGAGTTTAAAAAAGGAACAATTACAAAGAAAAAAGGGAGAGTAATTTTAAACTGTCGACTGCTCCACAAACGGGATTTTTTTAATTTTTTGTGAAAAATTTGGGACGAAAGCGTTTTAAATTTTAAAACCTTAAAAAAAAGATTCCAGTTTCCCCCAAAAATTTTTTGGGACATGTACTTTCTCTTTGTAACAGTTTAAAGAATTTGAATGGACGCGTTAGATGGACGGTTTAAAATTTTGGGAAATTTTTGAACCGCAACTCGGGGAAGAACTTTTGCAGGGATTTTAAAAAACTGAATCTTTATACAGTTTTTGAAAAGACTCAAAAGAGTCTCTTTTTTAAAGCCATAGCTTCGTGAAGACTCCAAGGGATTTTTTATTAAACAGAATTTTTCAAAGGGATCATGTCCCTTTTCCCTGGGCTTTGTTTGTCAATGTCTTGGCGGGAAAAACAAACTCTATTTCAGAAATTTTCAGAGTTTTTTGGGGCCCCTACGGCAGTTCGTCTGCCCATTTTATTTCCCACAATCCCACAGTGTGCCGGGAAACCACAAAAACCACGTTATCCCTCTAAAATGTAAGGAAAAGGTCAGAATTTTTTAGTTTGGTGATTTTTTTTGGGGCGATTGGGACAGCAATAGATTCCAGTCTCGAAGAAAAAAATTTTGGGAACAAAACAAAAAAGATTCTGGAAAAATCACATGGAAAAAACATGTTGGGGGGTTTTGTGGTTTTTGTGTTTGTGTGTTTGTGTGTGTGGTGTTGTGTGTGTGGTTTTGGTGTTTTGTTTTTTGTGGGGCTGTGTGCCGTCCCCCGGGGTGGGGTGTGGGGGACGCTCTGTTGTGTGTGTGCGCGCGCGCTGTGTGGGGTGCGCACGGGGTGCCCCCTATAATTTGGGGGGTGGCATTTAATTTAAAGGGTTTAAAAAATGGCCCAAAACTGAAAAGGGAGACCAAAAAACTCCAGCATTTCTGAAAATAATCCCAAAATACATAAAGAAAATAAAAACTACAATTTTAAGCAGACAAAAGCAAACAGAAATCAGACAAACACAGTCTTCAGGGGGCTGGGCAACGGAGACAACCAGACTGGGGAGGGAAAGTTTACGGGATTCCCCTGCGGGCTGCCCTTTGCCCCCGCGAGAGGGGAAAAATTCTCGACAATTTTTCTTTTGGCGTATTGTGTAATGACGTTGGTGAAATTTTTCACCTTATTTTGTGTGTGCGTGTTTTTGACATGCTGCACGTCAAAACAGCGAAAGTGCGCTGCGCCCTTTTGAAATTTTTTATAGTAAGTCCCTCACACCCAGCAAACCCCAAAAATCCACAGGCCGGCCCCAATTTTAGTGATTATAGAAAACGGCAAAAGCATTACTTCACTCCTTTTTTAAACCCCGCCCTGGGGTTTCAAGTTTTCCCCAAAACATTACACTTACAGCTACGGAAGTGAACCACTTTGAATTTTTTTTTTGCCACGGTCCTTATTCCAGGCCCAAAAAATCAAAAAAGCATTTTTTTTTAAAACATAGACGCTACAGGTTTTTTCCCTTCCGGAAAAAAAAATGGGACATTAACGGGGTTAAAAAGACACACACAACACACACACACCACAGAAAAAAAATACACACACACACACACAACACACACACAAACACACACACACACACAAACACCCAAAACACACACGCTCTTTGGGGAAAGGGGAGAGAGAAGGGGAGGAGAGAGAGAGAGAGAGAGAGAGAGGAAGAGGAGAGAAGAGGAGAGGAGAAAGGAAAAGAAAAAGAGAACACACACACACAAACACCCCCTGACACACAGACAGACGGAGAGACAGACGGGGAAGAAAACAAAACAGACACACAGCTAAACAAAAAAAACCCGATATTTTGGGAAAAACTTTGGGACATTGACAGACAGGGACAAAGGGGGTCACTGACCTTGGGCAAAGGGGGTCCCGTGACATGGGACAAAGGGTGTCCCGTACATGGGACAAAGGGGGGCCCGTGGGGATATTTTCAAAGCCAACAACTTTGGGTTTCGTTTCCCTGAACAGCGAAAAATACACAGGAGTGGCGCTGGGTTTTTTTGGCTGGTTTTGAAACGGAGGGTTAAGCGGGGAGGGGTTAATTTCCCTTTAAACCCCAACCGACAGGGAACAGTGGGGTTTTTTTGGCTGGGTTTGAAACGTGGGGTTAGGGGCGTGGAGGATTATTTTTTTAACCACAGACCGACAGGGGAAAAGTGGTTTTTTTTGGCGGGTTTGAAAAAAGTGAAGGGTTTAAAGCGTGGAGGTAAATTTTTTAACCACAGACCGACAGGGGAAAAGTGGTTTTTTTTGGCGGTTAGAAACGTGAGGGGTTTGAGCGTGGAGGGGTTTTTTCTTAACCACAGACCGACAGGGAACCTTGTTTTTTTGGCTGGTTTTGAAAAATTAGGGTTTAAGGGGGTGGGGGGGGGTTTTTTTTTTTTTTTTTTTTAACCACAGACCGACGGGGAAAATTTTTTGGTTTTGGGTGGTTAAAAAAGGGGAGGGGTTTAAACGTGGAGGATTAAAATCTTAACCCCCGACCCCACAAGGGGAAAAAAAAAAAAAGGTTTTTTGTTTTTTTTGGGTGGTTTTAAAAAGGGGGGTTAGAGCGGGAGGGTTATATCTTAACCACAGACCGACAGGAACGTGTTTGTTTTGGGTGGGTTTGAAACGTGAGGGGGTTAAGCGTGGAGGAAATTTTATCTAAAACCACAACCGACAGGAACAGGGGGTTTTTTTGGCGGTTGAAACGGAGGGGGAGAGCGTGAGGGTTTTTTCTTAAAACCCCAGAACCCCGGGAAAAATTGGGGTTTTTTTTGGCGGGTTTAAAAAGTGAGGGTTAGAGCGTGGAGGGTTAAACTTTTAACCCCAGACCGACAGGGGAAAAGTGTTTGTTTGGGTGGGTTAGGAAAAAGGAGGGGAGAGCGTGGGGGGGAATTTTTTTCTTTAAACCCCAGAAAAGACAGGGGAAAATGTTTGTTTTTGGGCCCGGTTAGAAAAGGAGGGGTTTGAGCGTGAGGATTTTATCTTAACCACGAACCGCAGGGAACAAGTTTGTTTTTGGCTGGGGGGAGAACTGGGGGGAACGGAGGGTTAATCTTAAAACCCCAGACCGACCCGGGGAAAAGGTTTGTTTTGGGTGGGGGAAAACGGGAGGGTTAGAGCGTGGAGATTAAAATCTTAACCCCAGACCGACAGGGAAACCCGGGTTTTTTTTGCTGGTTTGGGAAAAGTGAGGGGTTTGAGCGGGAGGTTTTATCTTAACCACAGACCGAAGGAAAAGTTTTTTTTGGCGGTTAAAACGTAGGGTTAGAGCTTGGGGGATTATAAACTTAAAACCCCAGACCGGGGGGGGGGGGGCAGGGAAAAGGTTTTTTGGGGGGGGGGGGGGGGGGGGGGGGAAACGTGGGGGTTAGAGCGGGGAGGGTTAATCTTAAACCCCAGACCGACAGGGGAAAAGTGGGGTTTGGGTTTTGGGTGGTTTTAAAAAGTGAGGGTTTGAGCGGGAAGGGTTATATCTTAACCCCAGACCGACAGGGGGCAGTTGGGTTTTGGCTGGTTAGAAAAGGGAGGGTTGGGGCGTGGGATTAATCTTAAAACCCCAGACCGGGGGGAAAAGGTTTTGGGTTTGGGTGGTTAGAAACGTGAGGGGTTTAAACGTGGGGGTTTTTTCTTTAAACCCCAGAAACCACAGGGAACAGTGTTTTTTTGGGGTGTTTTGAAAAGTGAGGGTTAAGCTGGGGGGGAAAATCTTTAAACCCCAAAAACCGCAGGAAACAGTGTTTTTTTTGGGTGGGTTTGAAACTGAGGTTAAGCGGGGGGAAATTTTTTCTTTAAACCCCAGACCACAGGGGAAAAGTGTTTGTTTTGGCTGTTAGAAACTTAGGTTTGAGCGGGAGGATTATATCTTAACCACAACCGGGCCGGAACATGTTTGTTTGGGGTGGTTTTGAAAATGAGGGTTTAAACTGGGGGATTTTAAACTTAACCACAACCGACAGGGAAAATGTTTTTTTTGGCGGGGTTTTAAAAGTGAAAGGGGTTTAAACGTGAGGAATATCAAAACCCCCACCGACAGGGGAAAAGGTTTGTTTGGGGGGGTGGGGAGAAAAAGTGGGGGTTTGAGCGTGGGGGAAAAATTCTTAACCACAGACCGACAGGGAAAAAGTGTTTTGGGTTTGGGGTGGGTTTGAAACGTGAGGGTTTGAGCGGGAGGATTATAAACTTAACCACAGACCGACAGGGGAAAAGTGGTTTTTTTTGGCGGTTAAAACCCTGAGGGTTTGAGGTGGGGGAAATTTTTTCTTTAAACCCCAACCGAAGGAACAGGGTTTTTTTGGGGGGGTAAAAAAGGAGGGGGAGACGGAGGATTATTTCTTTAAACCCCAAAACCGACAGGGGAAAAGTGTTTTTTTTGGCGGTTAAAAACGTAGGGGTTAGAGCGGGGGGATTTTTTCTTTAACCCCCAGACCGACAGGGAACAGGTTTGTTTTGGGGGTGGGTTTGAAACGTGGGGTTAGGCGTGGAGATTATACTTTAAAAAAAAGACCCCAAAAGGAACAGTGGTTTTTTTTGGCTGGGTTTAAAAAAGTGAGGGTTTGAGCGTGGGGTATTATACTTTTTCCACAGACCGACAGGGGAAAATGGTTTTTTTGGGGTGGTTAAAACGTGAGGGGTTTGAACGGGGGTATATCTTTAAACCCCAGACCGACAGGGAACAGGTTTGTTTGGGGTGGTTAGAAACGGGAAAGGGGGGAGGTGGGGGATTAAACTTAAACCACGACCACAGGGAAAAGGTTTTTTGGTTTTGGGTGGTTAGGAAAAAGTGAGGGGTTTGAGGTGGGGGATTATTTCTTGAACCCCAGACCCCACCGGGAAAAAGTGTTTGGGTTTTTGGGTGGTAGAAACGGAGGGTTTTGAGCGTGGGATTTATCTTAACCACCGAAACCCACAGGGAACGGTGGGTTTTTTTTGGCTGGGTTTGAAACGTTAGGGTTAAGCTGGAGGATTAAATTTTTTAACCACAGACCGACAGGGAACAGTGTTTTAAATTGGCTGGTTTGAAACCCTGAGGGTTTGAGCGTGGAGGGGGTATAACTTAACCACAGACCGACAGGGAACCCGGTTTTTGGCTGGGGTTTGAAACGGAGGGTTAAACGTGGGCGATTATTTCTTAAAACCCCAGACCGACAGGGAACAGGGGTTTTTTTTGGCTGGTTAAAAAAGTGGGGTTTTGGGGCGGGGAGGAAAATTTTTAATCACAGACCGACAGGGGAAACCTGTTTGGGTTTGGGGTGGTTTGAAAAAGTGAGGGGTTTGAGCGTGGAGGGTTATATCTTTAACCCCAGACCGACCCAAAAAGTGTTTTTGGCTGGTTTGAAACGTGAGGGGTTTGAGCGTTGGGGGATTATTTCTTAACCACAGACCGACAGGGGAAAAGGTTTTTTTTTTGGCCCGGGGTTTGAAAAGGGGGGTTTTGAGCGGGGGGGGATTATATCTTAAAAACCCCAACCGACAGGGGAAAAGGTTGGGTTTTGGGTGGTTAGAAACTGAGGGGAGAGCGAGGGGATTAATCTTAAAACCCCAAGGGCCGACAGGGGGAAAATTTTTTGTTTGGCTGGGGTTTGAAACGGGGGGTTTGAGCTGGAGGAATTTTTTCTTTAAAACCCCAAAACCGGCAGGGGAAAAGGGTTTTGGGTTTGGGGGTTAAAAAACGGTGAGGGGTTTGAGCTGGAGGTTTTAAAACTTTAAACCCCGACCGCAGGGAACATTTTTTGGTTTGGGGGTGGGTTTAAAAAGTGGGGGGTTTGAGCCCGGGGGATTAATTTTTGTACCACAACCGCAGGGGAAAAGTGTTTTTTTTTGGCTGGTTAGAAACGTGAGGGTTTTGAGCGGGGAGGATTTACCTTTAACCAAAAGACCGGACAGGGAACAGGTTTTTTTGGCGGGGTTTGAAACGGGGGAGGGTTTGAGCTTTGGAAGGGTTAATCTTAACCACAGACCGCCCGGGAAAAAGGTTTTTTTGGGGGTGGTTTTGAAACGGAGGGTTTTTGAGCGGGGAGGAAAATATCTTAACCACGACCGACAGGGAACAGTTTTTTGTTTGGCTGGTTTTGAAACGTGAGGGTTTAAACGGGGAGGATTATTTTCCCTTTAAACCCCAGACCCCACAGGGGGCCCGTGTTTGTTTGGGGGTTAAAAACTGAGGGGTTTTGAGCGTGGAGGATTATTTCTTAAACCCCAACCCACCGGGCAGGGGAAAATTTTTTTGTTTGGCTGGTTAGAAAAAGTGAGGGGGTTTGAGCGGGGGGATTATTTTTTAAACCCCAGAGCGACAGGGAACAGTTTTTGGTTTTTGGGTGGGTTTTTAAAAATAGGGGTTAAAAGCCGTGGGGGTTTTAAACCTTTTAAAACCCCAGACCGACAGGGGGAAAAGTGTTTGTTTTTCGTTTGGGAAAAGTGAGGGTTAGAGCCCTGGGGATTATTTCTAACCACAGACCCCGGAAAAGGGGGGGGGGAGTGGGTTTTTTTTGGCTGGTTTTGAAACGTGAGGGTTAGAGCGTGGGGGGGATTTTCTTAAAAACCCCCGACCGACAGGGAAAAAGTGTTTTTTTGGCGGTTAGAAAAGCGAGGGGTTTGAGCGGGGGGGATTAAATTTTAACCCCCAGGGCCGACAGGGAAAATGTTTTTTGGCTGGTTAAAAAGTGAGGGGTTTGACGTTGGGGGGAATTTTAAACTTAACCCAGACCGACCCGGGAACAGTTTTTTTTTGGGTGGTTAGAAACGTGAGGGTTAGAGCGTGGGGGATTTTTTCTTTAAACCCCGACCGACAGGGAACATGTTTGGGGGTTTTGGGTGGTTAAAAAAGTGAGGGGTTTAACGGGGGGGATTATATCTAAAAACCCCAGACCGACAGGGAAAAAGGTTTGTTTGGGGGGGGTTAAAAAGTGAGGGTTAGAGCGTGGAGGGTTAATCTTAACCACAGACCCACAGGGAAAAGTGTTTTTTTTTGGCTGGTTAAAACGTGAGGGGTTTAAACGTGGGGGATAAATTTTTTAACCACAGACCGACAGGGGAAAAGTGTTTGGGGTTTTGGCCCGGGTTTTGAAACGGAGGGGAAGCGGGAGGATTATAATTTTTAACCACAGACCGGGAGAACCGTGGTTTTTTTTGGGGGGTTAAAACGTGGGGGGGGGTTAAAAGGGGTGGAGGATTTTTTCTTAACCACAGACCGACAGGGAACATGGGTTTTTTGGGGGGTTAGAAACGTAGGGTTAAAAGGGGGGGAGGATTATTTTTTAAACCCCAAAAACCGACCGGGAACCCGGTTTTTTTTGGCTGGTTGAAACGGAGGGGTTTAAACGTGGAGGGGTTTATTTCTTAAAACCCCCGACCCACAGGGAAAATGTTTGGTTTTGGGTGGTTAGAAAAAGTGAAGGGGTTTGAGCGTGGAGGGTTAACTTAACCACAACCGCCCGGGAAAAATTTTTGTTTGGGTGGGTTTGAAACGTGAAAGGGTTTTGGCGTGGAGGAAAAAAATTTTTTAAAACCCCAGACCCGACAGGGAACTTGGTTTTTTTGGGGGGTTTGAAAAAGTGGGTTAGAGCGTGGAGGATTATACTTAACCACAACCGACAGGGAAAGTGTTTTTTTTGGCTGGTTAAAACGGGGGGGTTAAAAGCGTGGGGATTTTTTCTTAAAAAACAGACCCCAAAAGGGGCAGGGGTTTTTTGGCTGGTTAGAAACTGAGGGTTAGAGCGTGGAGGATTAAATTTTTTTTAAACCCCAAAAGGGGCCCCCGGGAACATTTTTGTTTTGGGTGTTTTGAAAAAGTGAGGGTTAGAGGGGTGGGGGATTAAAATCTTAAAAACCCCAGACCGACAGGGAACTTTTTTTTTTGGGGTGGTTAGAAAAGGGGGGGTTAAGCGTGGAGATTATTTCTTAAAACCCCAGACCGGGCAGGGAACAGTGTTTTTTTTGGCGTTTTGAAACGGAAAGGGGTTAAAACGGGGAGGGTTATTTCTTTAAACCCCAAAACCGACAGGAAAAGGTTTTTTTTTGGGCTGGTTTAAAACGGGAGGTTAAGCGTGGAATTATATCTTAACCACAGACCGACAGGGAACAGTGTTTGTTTGGCTGGTTTTGGAACGTGAGGTTGAACGGGAGGATTTTCTTAAACCCCAGACCGACAGGGGAAAAGTGTTTGGGTTTGGGGTTAAAAAGGGAAGGGTTTTGAGGCGTGGGGGGATTATATCTTTAACCCCCAAAACCGAAAGGGAACAGTGGTTGTTTGGGGTGTTAGAAACGGAGGGGGTTAAAACGTGGGGGATTATATCCCTTTAAACCCCAAAACCACAGGGGGAAAAGGGGTTTTTTTTTGGCTTTAGGGAAAAGGGAGGGTTAGACGTGGAGGTTATATCCCTTTCCACAAAACCCACAGGGAACAGGGGTTTTTGTTTCACTCGGGACTGCGTCAACACCTCTTCTCTTTTGGGTCGGTTTAGAAACCCCAAAATGCCCTTTTACACAAAATTTAAAAAACCCGGGGGATTCGGGTACTTTAAGCTTTTGGGGCCGAATTTTTAAAATTTATCAACCCAAAGGAAAACCTTTAACAGTTTTCTTTCAAACGACCCCCTTTTGTTTTGCTCGATTAAAAAAAGACCAGTTCTTTCATTTAAAAAACCCTTTTTTATGGAAATTTTTTGGGGGGTGCAAGCAGCACACGTGTGGGGGGGTGTGGGGGGGTGGGGTGTGTGTGTGTGGTGTGTGTGTGGTGTGGGTGTGTGTGTTTTGGGGGGCGGCTGGGGCGCACGCGGGGGTTTGTGTGTGTGTGTGGGTGTGTGTGTTTGGGGTGTGTGTGTGTGGGGTGTGGGGTGTGTGGGGTGTGTTTTTGTGTGTTTTGTGTTAGAGGAACAGAGAGACGAGACAAAAAAGACAGAGACAGAGAACGCGACAACAGACAGGGGACAGGGA
>CM031600.1:102561090-102571090 GCA_018398815.1 Conus ventricosus
ACAACAGTCATCATCAGTGTAACACTTCACAATGGTCATCATCAGTGTAACACTTCAAATGGTCGTCATCAGTGTAACACTTCACAATGGTCATTATCAGTGTAACACTTCACAATGGTCATCATCAATGTAAGATGTCACAATGGTCATCATGAGTGTAACACTTCACAATGGTCATCATCAATGTGACACTTCACAATGGTCATCATCAGTGTAACACTTCACAATGGTCATCATCTCTTGTTTTACCTTTGTATACTGTACTACATCGCTTGCGTTTGTTTTCCGATTTGCTTGAGACCATCGCTTCACATCTGTCGATCCCAGTCACTGCTGGGTGATGTGTGTATCCCAGTCACTGCTGGGTAATGTGTGTATCCCAGTCACTGCTGCGTGATGTGTGTATCCCAGTCATTGCTGCGTGATGTGTGTATCCCAGTCACTGCTGCGTGATGATGTGTGTATCCCAGTCACTGCTGGGTGATGTGTGTATCCCAGTCACTGCTGCGTGATGTGTGTATCCCAGTCACTGCTGGGTGATGTGTGCATCCCAGTCACTGCTGGGTGATGTGTGTATCCCAGTCACTGCTGGGTGATGTGTGTATCCCAGTCACTGCTGGGTGATGTGTGTATCCCAGTCACTGCTGGGTGATGTGTGTATCCCAGTCACTGCTGGGTGATGTGTGTATCCCAGTCACTGCTGGGTGATGTGTGTATGCCAGTCACTGCTGGGTGATGTGTGTATCCCAGTCACTGCTGGGTGATGTGTGTATGCCAGTCACTGCTGGGTGATGTGTGTATGCCAGTCACTGCTGGGTGTGTGTATGCCAGTCACTGCTGGGTGATGTGTGTATGCCAGTCACTGCTGGGTGATGTGTGTATGCCAGTCACTGCTGGGTGATGTGTGTATGCCCTGTTGTTCCCTGATCCTGAGGGTGTCCTTTACACGATCCACTGCACCAAGAATTCTCCTTTATTCTGCCAGTCTTGTAGAGGCCATTGAAGCTCTCGGTTTTCTTCTGCTTGGTTTTGTTTGTCCTCGTGTCTTTTCAAGGACACATCATGCCACGTTGCAGACCTCTGGACTAGTTCTTCTGTCTCTTTCAGAATGGCTCGGTTGGCTGCATTGAACACATCACTTTCAGCCCCCCTCCCCCTCCCCCCCCCCCACCCCCCACCCCCACCCCCGCTGGGAGAGACTGTTTGATATTGTTCTGTTGAAACTCATCGCGGTTGAAGCAAATGACCTGTGTAACTACTCAAGAGTTTTGTGTGTTTTACCTTCTGTGTAAATGGAGCATTCTGTATCCATTTCTCTGGACTGCTCAATTCGTATGGTTACACTCCTGCTTTCAGGATGACCTTCATTGTCCATACAAACTGTATTGTAGCTTTTGTACAGACCATTGTTATCATTTCTGGTTTCAGGATGACCTTCATTGTCCATACAAACTGTACTATAGCTTTTGTACAGATCATTGTTATCGCAACTTTTTGTTTATTGATCTAGTGTGTTGTGTATTCCTTTGTGGAAAATTCCATGTACAAGACATAGAAACTCTCAGATCTTCTTTGTGACAGAAGACATCTCGAGGGCCAGTGTATTTCCTCTCGTGTGGATCTGAGCCATACACACCCACGAGATCGAGCCACTCTAGGCCAAGGTCCCTCTTTTCCGCCTCAGCTCTTTGAACCTCCATAACTTGAGAGCAACTCTGTGATATAATGTAAAGATTCTTTGACGCACACTTCAGTGATTATGTGTTCATGTCATCGACTGCGAGACACATGTCTTTGTTGTTAGAATCAAGGACAATAAATAGATATTTGAATGATTAGATCGCTGTCCACGTCATAGAAGTTTTTTTTTCAACCAGACACTTCTGGAACGTATACTGAACTGACTGATGAATCCAAGTATTCATTTTCTCTGAGAAAATGAATACTTGGATTCGTTTGGATACTTCTGAAAATCCTCAAAGACATTATTATTCATTTTCTCTGAGGTATTTAATCAGCTTTGCTGCCATGACAACAGAGTTTAGAGGCGATGGTAGAAATTGACGTTATCAAGATCTGCTCTTTGGAAATGCAGACCCCATTAGCTATCATCCTCTGATGCTCATCTTCGCGTTCTTCCACGCAGATCTCGTAAGTTTCTCACGCTACTCAAAGACATTCGGACATTCCATACACAGCAAATTGGGTATTCCATCATGGCCAGGGGATGATTTTGGAAGAAGGGAGATCACTGTGATCACTCTCATATTTGAGTGGGTGCATGTACATGGCGTGCTACATTGTTTGCAGGATATGACGACACAGGAGCTTACATTGTTTGCAGGATATGACGACACAGGAGCTTACACTGTTTGCAAGATTGACGACAAATGGGAGAGCTGTATCACTTCCTCGGGATGACATCACGCTATCCTTTTGCAGGTTGTAAGGTCTACGTGTAGCTTGATGTTTGGATGGTATAGTCTGCCAGTGGTGTTGTGTGAGTGGATGACTGTGTGACCTTGATGGTGTGAATGTCGTGTACGTTGGTTGGCAGGTTGGGTACTGTTGTTGGGATGTGTGTAAGGATACTTGGTGTGCGTTGCGACATGTGAGTGTAACGTTTGGGTGAGTGAAGGTGTGTCTTTGCAGGTGTGCACATGTGCTACTGTTGGGTTGTGTGTGTGTGTGTGTGTGTGTGTGGTGTGGTGGTGGTGTTGTGTGTGTGTGTGGTGTGTGTGTGTGTGTGTGTGTGTGTGTGTGTGTGGTGTGTGTTGTGGTGTGTTGTGTGTGTGTGTGTGGTGTGTGTGTGTGTGTGTGTGTGTGTGGTGTTGTTGTGTGTGTGTGTGTGGTGTGTGTGTGTGTGTGTGGTGTGTGTGTGTGTGTGTGTGTGTGTGTGGTGTGTGTGTGTTGTGTGTGTGTGTGTGTGTGTGTGTGTGTGTGTGTGTGTGTGTGTGTGTGTGTG
This sequence comes from Conus ventricosus, assembly GCA_018398815.1. Taxonomy (NCBI): domain Eukaryota; kingdom Metazoa; phylum Mollusca; class Gastropoda; order Neogastropoda; family Conidae; genus Conus; species Conus ventricosus. The sequence goes on from CM031600.1 coordinate 102,564,056, forward strand.
TGTGGTGTGTGTGTGTGTGTGTGTGTGTGTGTGTGTGTGTGTGTGTGTGTGTGGTGTGTGTGTGTGTGTGTGTGTGTGTGTGTGTGTGTGTGTGTGTGTGTGTTGTGTGTGTGTGTGTGTGTGTGTGTGTGTGTGTGTGTGGTGTGTGTGTGTGTGTGTGTGTGTGTGTGTGTGTGTGTGTGTGTGTGTGTGTGTGTTGTGTGTGTGTGTTGTTTGTTGTGTGTGTGTGTTGTGTGTTGTGTGTGTGTGTGTGTGTTGTGTTGTGTGTGTGTTGTGTGGTTGTGTGGTGTGTGTGTGTTGTTGTGTGTGTTTGTGTGGTTGTGTTGTTGTTGTGTGTTGTTTGTGTTGTGTGTGTGTGTTGTGTGTGTGTTGTGCTGTGGTGTGTGGTGTGTGGTGTGTGGTGTGTGTGGTGGTTGTGTGTGTTGTGTGTGTGTTGTGTGGGTGTGTGTGTGTGTTTGTGTGTTGTGGTGTGTTGTGTGTGTGGTGTGTGGTGTGTGGTGGTGTGGTTGTGTGTGTGTGTGTGTTGGGTGGTGTGTGTTGGGTGTGTGGTCATGGTTGTGTGGTTTGTGTGTGTGTGTGTATGTGGTGTGTGTGTGTGTGTGGTGTGTGTGTGGTTTGTGTTGTGGGTTGTGTGAGGTGTGTATGTGTGTGGTGTGTGTAGGTGTGTGTGTGTGTGGTGATGGTGTGTTGTTGGGTTTGGGTGGTGTGATGTTGGTGTGATGGGGTGTGTGTTTGGGTGTGTGAGGTGTTTGGTGTGTGTGGGTGTTGTGGGTGTGTGTGTTGGTGTTGGTGTGGTTGTGTGTGTGTGGTTGTGGGTGTGGTGTGTGTGAGTATGTGGGTGGTGTTGTTTGTGTTTGTTTTGGTGTGTGTGTGTGTGTGTGTGTGTGTGGTGTGGTGTGTGTGTGTGTGTGTGTGTGTGGTGGTGTGTGTGTGTGTGTGTTGTGTTGTGTGTGCGTTCGTTCTTTACTTAACTTTTTCCTCCAGTTTCGACATATTTTGCGTGATATTGACCACACCTCCCTACAGCGGATGCATGGTGCAATCACGCCCATGTCACGCTTGAAATGATTCATCAAAAGCGACGCGGGTGCTGCAATGAGAATTCATGGGATTGTTACAGTAAGAGAGGGAAAGAAAGGGTGGGTGAGATCGGGGTAGAGGTGGGTGGGGGGTCGAGGTAAGACAGCAGGTTTGTATGAAGAAGAAATCCAAAGATGTCTGAGGAAAGGATAGGCATGGTGCCTTTTCGTGAGTCACAATTTCACTTTGCATATTGAAGGAATGTACCACTTCCTGCTGAGTTCACTGGCTCTCTGCCTCTTGGTCATCACAGGTTCGCTGTCTGTTTGCCTGACGTGTCCCCTGAGAGTGACAAACTGTTAAGTGTGAAGCACACGGGCGGTTGTTCATGCACGGTCATTTTTTTCTGTCCCATCTTCTGTGCCATCTCAGTGGCAGTGCACCCACGCCCCTCATTGCGACACCCCGTCCACAGCCACAGCCTGGCCTGGCCTGCCACAACCCCGACACCGGCAATCTACAGGGAGCAGTCAATATCAAGCCGTCGAGAGACAACCCACCGGAGGATACACTGCACTGCTGCCGAGTCACTTCGGTGGTGTTCAGTGGCGCCTGTTCTGATCCAACCTACGCAGGACACCACCTACTAGGCCCCCTACCAATAATTGCGTAGTCGCGGGGCCGGCGTGGATGAACTCCCCTTCAGGAGGGCGCACCACGTCCGTCCAGTGACAGCCCCCATGGACTCACCGATACTAGTGACCCCAACGAAATTAAGCCAAGGCCACAGACATGGACAGGACATCCAAACTGAGGTCACAGTGAGAGCAGGACATGAAGGACCACGGTAAAAGATTCGTACAGGCAGTTGGCCGACCTCACTGAACTGCGGAAACAAAAAGCTAGCATATGTGGTTAACATAAGGGGCAGCCTAAGCAACTGCACGTTTCTCTCATGATTCATGGCGACTGTGGTGCCCGGGAGTCGTTAGTGACCTGCACGAGCGAACAGGACTCCAACACAAGTGATGGGAAGGTGAAGGGAGACACTTGTCCTGTCCCCTCTACATCTTTGATGAAACCAACTCTCCATTTTAAAGAAGAATAAGAAGAAGCAGGTGGAGGAGAGAGAAAAGCACAGTTGTACCACAAGGTATCCCCAACCCCTTCCAATCATCCCGTTCCCCTTTCTGTCCAACTAGCCCCCATCTCATCCCCATCTCACCTCTTCCCTCCACGTCCTCACATCCTAGATGGAACTCTAGAGTTGGCATTTGGAGTTGTATACATCATCAGTTCAGACAGCCAGGAGGCCTATGGCAAAACTGGATTGACTGTATATACATCATCAGTTCAGACAGCCAGTAGGCCTATGACAAAACTGGATTGACTGCATATACATCATCAGTTCAGACAGCCAGTAGGCCTATGACAAAACTGGATTGACTGTATATACATCATCAGTTCAGACAGCCAGTAGGCCTATGACAAAACTGGATTGACTGTATTGGAAGATGGCTTCCCGACTGACCTGACAATCTGACCTTTGACCTGATAGCTGACCTGACAATCTGACCTTTGACCTGCTGGCTGACCTGTGCAGGCGACCCCTGGGCCATGCAGTGGCATGAGGTTGAGAGTCTGACGAAACCTTTTCCTAATGTTTCCAGCCCCAACGTCACCAACAATATGACTGCACAGGTCTGTATCCTTTTCTCTTGCTGTCTCACATACACCCTGCCATTGTCATTCTATGGATTCTTGCTGTCTCACATACACCCTACCATTGTCATTCCATGGATTTTGTCCACTTTGTCTTTTGACGATGCTGACAAATGAAGTATACTACTCAAAAGAATTTAAGGGCCACACAGTTCATCACTCCCCAATAATAACTCATATAATCGGACAGCTGAAATCAACCAACAAACATTTAATTCAATCATTTGATCATCGATTGGACACAATTTCATCAAGAAGTGCAAATCAATTATCGCGAAAATTTCATTGACATGGACACACCCCCATTTTGCAAATTCAGAACAACCGACTGTCAGAATGTCAAGAGTCAATATCGTGTGTGACCGCCATTGGCGTTGATGCAGTCAAGGCAGCGCTGTCTCATGGATCTGACCAAAGTCTGGAGGGTGTTCTGGGGGATCGCCTGCCATTCCTGCTCCATATTCCTGAACAGGACGTCGAGATTGTTGTGCAGGAGGGTGGGTTGTTGCGTATACGACGGCCCAGAACATCCCAAAGATGTTCGATGGGTTCAGATCGGTGAGCAGGCAGGCCAGTCCATCCTGGTGACTTGCTGCTGCTTGAGAAAGTTCTGTACGACCCGAGCTCTGTGCGGCCTGGCGTTATCGTCCAGTAGTATGGCTCCTGGTCCCATGGCCTGCAAAGCTGGTACAGCGATTGGCTCCAGAATGTCGTCCTGTAGGCTACGCCAGTCAGGTAGCCTTGGACACTGTGCAGGGGTGTCCTGTGATGAAGACTGAAGCCACCCCACGCCATCAGGGACCCACCACCATAGCGGTCGTGCTCCGCAACAGTGGCGTCAATGAAGCGCTCTCCAACACGCCTCCAGGCGCGAATCCTGCCGTCGTTGAAGGACAGGGTGTAGCGGGATTCATCAGAAAAGAGCACCCTGGACCACTGCTGCCTTGTCCAGGCCAGGTGTCGTTGAGCCCAAGCCAGACGAGCAGCACGGTGAGCTCTGGTCAGTGGAGGTCGCAATGCTCGACCGCATGTTGGCCTCACGCAGGCGGTTGCGAACCGTCTGGTTGCAGACGAGGACGTTGCTGGCTGCTCTCAGCTGCCCCCTGAGCACGTTGGCGGTGGCGGTTCTATTGCGTAGTGACGCCAGGGTGATGAAGCGATCCTGTTGTCTGCTGGTCGCTCTGGGGCGTCCAGGTCTGCGTGCTTCTTGAACTCTCCCATAGTTGTTGTACCGGTCTCTCAGTCTATGAATGACAGATTGTGTTACTCTAAGTCGTCTGCCAACTTCTCGGACCGCCACGCCTTCTTGTGGCCAGGCCACAGCTATCCCTCTCTCAGTGTCACTAAGTTTGCGTCTTGGTGGCATGTTTGAACACACCCCCAGAAGCGGCCCTTAAAAAAGCCACTGGTCAGCGAATCAGGTTGACAAGTGTTCATTAAAGGTCCGGCTTGCATGTGCAATGCAGTTTTCAGACAGCCGAACACTGCTGCGCCAGCTAGGCGCACTCAAATTGCGACCTTTTTCTCGTGGTTTTTGAGCTTCTTTTGCGGACCAGTGTAACACCTTTGACACAGATTCGACTGAACAATTGCCAAAACCAGTTTTCTGTGAAGCACTTGTCACACTTTGAGTGAATAAATTGGCCATAAACATTTCATGTTTTATGCTACGCTGTATTATGTAAACCATATGAAAATTGAATGCGGCCCTTAAATTCTTTTGAGTAGTATATAAAAAAAAAAAAGGGGGGGGGGGGGCTTTCTGTTGTAACAAATTCAGTCGTTAATCGTATCTAGTATATCATATTATGAGTCTCAGAGTACCAGCTGTAACGAAAACTACATGATGTTTATATGAGTCTCAGAGTACCAGTTTTATCGAAAACTACATGATGTTTATATGAGTGTCAGAGTACCAGTTGTAACGAAAACTACATGATGTTTATAGGAGTCTCAGAGTAGCAGTTGTAACGAAAACTACATGATGTTTATATGAGTCTCAGAGTACCAGTTTTATCGAAAACTACATAATGTTTATATGAGTCTCAGAGTACCAGTTTTATCGAAAACTGCATGATGTTTATATGAGTAGTACCAGTTTTATCGCAAACTACATGATGTTTATATGAGTGTCAGAGTACCAGTTGTAACGAAAACTACATGATGTTTATAGGAGTGTCAGAGTACCAGTTTTATCGAAAACTACATGATGTTTATATGAGTCTCAGAGTACCAGTTTTATAGAAAACTACATGATGTTTATAGGAGTCTCAGAGTACCAGTGTTATCGAAAACTACATGATGTTTATATGAGTCTCAGAATACCAGTTTTATCGAAAACTACATGATGTTTATATGAGTGTCAGAGTACCAGTTTTATCGAAAACTGCATGATGTTTATATGAGTCTCAGAGTACCAATTGTAACGAAAACTATATGATGTTTATGTGCGTGTCAGAGTACCAGTTGTAACAAAAACTACATGATGTTTATATGAGTCTCAAAGTACCAGTTTTATCGAAAACTACATGATGTTTATATTAGTGTCAGAGTACTAATTGTAACGAAAAAGACATGATGTTTATATGAGTGTCAGAGTACCAGTTGTAACGAAAGCTACATGATGTTTATATGAGTGTCAGAGTACCAATTGTAACGAAAACTACATGATGTTTTAATCTTATCTAGTGTATCATATTATGAGTCTCAGGGTACCAGTTGTAACGAAAACTACATGATCTTTATTTGAGTCTCAAAGTACCAGTTTTATCGAAAACTACATGATGTTTATATGAGTGTCAGAGTACCAATTGTAACGAAAACTACATGATGTTTATATGAGTGTCAGAGTACCAGTTGTAACGAAAACTACATGATGTTTATATGAGTGTCAGAGTACCAATTGTAACGAAAACTACATGATGTGTATATGAGTCTCAGCGTAGCAATTGTCACGAAAACTACATGATGATTTTGAAAGTTATAAAAACCGCCATGGAGTGAACGATGTAAAGGGAGGTCACCCAGCCAAAGTCTCCTACTTGTTGGCACCATTCGCTGCATGTTGGTACCGTCGTGTGCTGCTTGACACTGCAGGCAACACCTCCTCATGTTCTGGAACATTCTCTCAACAAGCTCGAGTACGCGCAAGGGGAATATAAAGGGTGGGGGGGTCGGGGAGAGAGGAGGGAGAAAAGAAAAGGGAAGAGGCTCGAAGCCATCCTTCCTGCAGAACCTTTTCCGGCTGCAGCTGGTGACGGGCGTTTAAAGATCTTCCAAGACTTTCCGCCAGCTGGTGACGGGCGTTAACAGATCTTCCAAGACTTTCCGCCAGCTGGTAACGGGCGATAACAGATCTTCCAAGACTTTCCGCCAGCTGGTGACGGGCAATAACAGATCTTCCAAGACTTTCCGCCAGCTGGTGACGGGCATTAACAGATCTTCCAAGGCTTTCCGCCAGCTGGTGACGGGCATTAACAGATCTTCCAAGACTTTCCGCCAGCTGGTGACGGGCATTAACAGATCTTCCAAGACTTTCCGCCAGCTGGTGACGGGCATTAACAGATCTTCCAAGACTTTCCGCCAACTGGTGACGGGTGTTAACAGATCTTCCGAGACTTTCCGCCAGCTGGTGACGGGCGTTAACAGATCTTCCGGGACTTTCCGCCAGCTGGTGACGGGCGTTTAAAGATCTTCCAAGACTTTCCGCCAGCTGGTGACGGGCGTTAACAGATCTTCCAAGACTTTCCGCCAGCTGATGACGGGCGTTAACAGATCTTCCGAGACTTTCCGCCAGCATTTCATAGCTGGAAGACTGGAGACGTAGGAAATGCGAGGGTCTAGTTTTCATGTTGTTCAGACCGTTGTCATAGACGTGATGATTACTGTCACAGTTGTCCTGACTGTTGATTCGAGGGTCTAGTTTTCATGTTGTTCAGACTGTTGTCATAGACGTGATGATAACTGTCACAGTTGTCTTGACTGTTGATTTAGTAGTTCATTAACTCTTTTCACTGGCTGATTTCACAGTAATTCTTACTTGTTCTGTCACACTTGTTATTGCTGTTGTCACACGTGTTCTTGCTGTTGTCACACGTGTTATTGCTGTTGTCACACTTGTTATTGCTGTTGTCATATTTGTTATTGCTGTTGTCACACTTGTTATTGCTGTTGTCACACGTGTTCTTACTGTTGTCACACTTGTTATTGATGTTGTCAAACGTGTTCTTGCTATTGTCACACTTGTTATTGCTTTTATCACTGGCTGTTTCCTGCAGTAGACACTTCTCTCTT
>CM031600.1:102576090-102608401 GCA_018398815.1 Conus ventricosus
TTTTCCCCGTCGTATGGGGGGTTATACCATATGATTTTTCTTTTCCTATTTTTTTGCTTTTATTTGTGTTGTTGTCCGGGTTGTATTGTATTTTGTAATTGTATCCACTTGTTTGTAGTGCCCCCTGGTATTCCACTGCTGCATTGTTGAACACTCTCTCATTGCATGACAGGTTTGATAGTCTCTTGTTTATGCCATGGGGTATGGTCTTTAATACAGATGGTGGATGGTTACTTTTGGTGGTCCATAAAGAGGTGTATCGTTGGGTTTTTTGAATGGTTTATATATATGGTTGTTGAGATCCAGTGTTATGTCTAAGTAGTTCACTACCTTTTTGGTTTGCTTCAATGGTGATCTTTAAGTTGTGGTTTTGGAAGATTTGCATTAGTTCTTTCTTCTTTTTTTCGATGGTTCTTGGGTTGTTTGTTAGTGGCAGAAAGGCCATCGTCTCTGTACAGTCCGACTTTTTTTCCCGAGTTTTTTCTGATGTTGGACAGGATGATAGTCCGACCAGTTCAATGTTTCTGCCCATCATATGAACCATGGCTACGTCAAATGTTGAGTTTTTTGTTGGTTTTCCTGACCCAGGTTTCATTTTGCTGTGTAGTAAAGTTTTCTTGGTGTGGAGGATGATTTCCATTTCTGACCCTGTTATGTCTGTGTGGTTACTGGCAAACTTCAGGGCTTTGGGGGAGTAGTTCCTCGTCTATGGATGGGTAAAAGTCTACTATGTCAAATGAAATAAATACTGTTTACTTTGTTTATTGAGTTTTTTGAACCATTGGATTAACTTCGTATGTGTTCTTCCCGAGGTTGTAATCAGAGTTTGATTTTATGTCCCTTTTTTTATTTTTTCCAGAATTTTCTTGCTTATTTTGCCTAATTCAGATTTGGTTTGGGGTTTTTTAGTCTGCATGTTGGATGTTATGAAAGTTGGGTTTGTGGTCTTTGAGGGTGTTATGAAAGCTTCTTTTGTTGCTGTCGCTTCTATCCTGTCACTTAGGTTCTATGCGCTCTGCAAGTTCTTTTTCTTTAGTGCGGATACTGTCATGTATATTTTTGTCAGCTTTTTTGTAGTTTTTCTGGATGTTTTTGTCAAGGAGTTGAGAATATTCCCTTTTGGTTCCATTTTGTAGTAATTGCTAGTTTTGTCAGCCTTCACAAAAAATTTTTTTGTCATTTTGTACTTGTTTTATTTGGTTTTTTAAAGTTTTTTGGAAATCGTTGTTAGATTTTTGAATTCAATATTAAAAAACCCAAATAAAACAAGTACAAAATGACAAAAAAATATTTGTGAAGGCTGACAAAACTAGCAATTACTCAAAATGGAACCAAAGGAATATTCTCAACTCCTTGACAAAAACATCCCGAAAAACTACAAAAAGCTGACAAAAATTACATGACAGTATCGCACTAAAGAAAAAGAACTTGCGAGCGCATAGACCTAAGTGACAGGATAGAAGCGACAGCAACAAAGAAGCTTTCATAACACTCAAAGACCACAACCCAACTTTCATAACAATCCAAATGCAGACTAATAAACCTCCAAATCTGAATTAGGCAAAATAAGCAAAAAAATTCTGGAAAAAATAACAAAGGACATAAATCAAACTTTTGATTCAACCTCTGGAAGAACACATACGAAGTTATCCCAAAGGTTCAAAAAACTCAATAAACAAAGTAATACAGTATTATTACATTTGACTTTGTGACTTTTACCATCCATAGACGAGGAACTACTCTCCAAAGCCTGAAGTTTGCCAGTAACCACACAGACATAACAGGGTCAGAAATGGAAATCATCCTCCACACCAAGAAAACATTACTACACAGCAGAAATGAAACCTGGATCAGGAAACCAACAGAAACTCAATTTGACGTAAAACCCTGGGGTTTTATTGATGGTGCAGAAACATGTGAACTGGTCGGACTATTCATTCTGGGCCAACATCAAGAAAAAAAATCGGAAAACAAGTCGGATGTACAGAGACGATGGCCTTGCTGCATAACAAAACAACCAAGAACCATCGAAAACAAGAAAAAAGAACTATGCAAAATCTTCCAAAACCACAAATTAAAGATCACCATTGAAGCAAACAAAAAGGTAGTGAACTACTTAGACATAACACTGGATTCAACAACCATATATATAAACCATTTAAGAAAACCCCAAAGATACACCCCTTTATGTACACACCAAAAGTAACCATCCACCATCTGTATTAAAGACCATACCCCATGGCATAAAAAAGAGACTATCAAACTGTCATGCAATGAGAGAGTGTTCAACAATGCAGCAGTGGAATACCAGGGGCACTACAAACAAGTGGATCAATTACAAATACAATAAACCCGGACAACAACACAAATAAAAGCAAGAAAAATAGGAAAAGAAAAATCAAAATGGTATAACCCCCCATACGACGGGAAACTCAAAAAAACATAGGGAAAGAATTTTTCAAAATCCTAGCAACTTTTATTTCCAAAAGAGCACAAACTGTCCCAAAAAATTTAACAAAAACACTGTCAAACTATCGTACTCATGTATGCCCAACCTCAAAAACCTGATTGGGCGCATCCAACAAAATTTAAAATCAACACAGCAAAGAAGGGTGAAGAAAGGAAATCTTGCAATTCACGGAAAGGAGCAGTGCCCACTAAACAATAAAAGTCTCCACAAAAACATTGTATACCAGGCTACTGTAACATCAGAAAATGAAAAAGAAACATACATAGGGATCACTGAAAACCACTTCAAAACCAGATATGCAAACCCCAAACAGTCATTCAATAAAGAAAAATATAAAAACCAAACAGAACTGAGCAAATATTCTGGAAACTTAAGATGCAAAAACAAGCTACAATATATCTGGAAAATCATAAAAAAGCATAACCATACAGCAATGTTCTAAAAGGTGCAACCTATGTTTAACTGAAAAATGGGTTAATACTATGCAAACCAACTTAGCAACTTTAAACACCAAAACAGAAATAGTAAAACAACTGCAGGCATAAATGGAAATCGTTGTTAGTGAAACACCCAAAACAAAAACCTAAAAGCCCCAAAAACACGTGCAGCCAACCCCCACGTGCAAAAAAACCGCAAAACGGGAAACCCCCACGCTATATAACATCGGCGGTGGGCAAACCAAAAACATCCTGATGACAGCGCAGCAAGCTCGAAACAAATTTGTAGAGTTTTAACCTCGAGTTTTAACCTTCCTTTTTAACTCATTGACAGATATATATATATATATTATTATATATTATATATATAAATATTATATATATATTTATATATATATATATATATATATTGAATTATAAACAAAGCTTGCTTTTATGTTTAGATTGAAGAAATAGGGGGAGATACGCATTCATATCTGCAGTGGTAGATGATGATTCTGCCTACTAACAGTATGTGCTTGAGTGGGTGAATGGGGAAAATAAAATAAATGCTTCTCAAAATGAGCCTTCAGCAAGCTTATATTCTCCAAGGGGGAGACATCCTCCAATAGGCAGGGAAACTCACTAGCATATAACTCCTGGTCATATACCGATATTCGAAACTTGGTTGTTTGTCTCAGTGACCGCGGAAAGTGGTAATTTGACTCCTTTGCCTTTTCAGTTTTAAGAAAAATGCAATCCCAGAAAAGGTTGGTGTGCAATACCGTAGTATGTTTGTTGAGTTTTCAAAAAACCAACCAAAGGTGCCATCTAAGAAGCTAAAGAAAATCAAGAAAGAGCAAAACAAGCTACATTTTCTTGTGAAAAGTAAAAAAATATAAAACGATATCCTCTAAGACACAAGTGCTGAGGGCCAGTTCTTGGAATGAATCCGCAAGGGACTAAAATATAAGAAACTAATAAATTCAAAGGATAAGTACGAGCACCATTCCAGCAACTACAGAGCAGCTTGGTGTTGCAATGACTGCAAGAAATATTGAATTATAAACAAAGCTTGCTCTTATGTCTTAGATTGGAAGAAATAGGGGGAGATACGCATTCATATCTGCAGTGGTAGATGATGATTCTGCCTAACTAACAGTATGTGCTTGAGTGGGTGAATGGGGAAAAATAAAATAAATGCTTCTCAAAATGAGCCTTCAGCAAGCTTATATTCTCCAAGGGGGAGACATCCTCCAATAGGGAGGGAAACTCACTAACATATACCTCCTGGTCATATACCGATATTTCGAAACTTGGTTGTTTCTCCTCAGTGACCGCGGAAAGTGGTAATTTGACTCCTTTGTCTTTTCAGTTTTAAGAAAAATGCAAGGGGCTGGTGTGCAATACTTGAGTTTGGAGAAAAAAACCAAAGGCTCCATTAAGAAGCTTTAATTTTCATAAAAACAAGCACATTTTTTTTTAGGGAAAATATCATTACCCTAGATAATGTGAGGGCCCCCTAATTCCCAACTAAAATAAAGAACTAATTAAATTCAAAAAATCCGGCACCATTCCAAACACAAGCGATTGTGTTGCAATGTGCAAAAAATTATTGGGAGAATTTAAGTTTCTTGGTATTTTAGACTTATTTTTTTTCCCCATCCCCTCAACCCAACTGTTTTGGGAGGAATCATTTTTTTACCTCAAAAAAATGTAGCTTTTTTCTCTATTTCTTTCTTTTTAAAAATGGCAACTTTGGTTTTTAAAATTCAAAAATTTCGGTCATTGCAACCCCAAAGCCTCTGTTTGGGATATGCCCCTTTTTTCCATGGAAAAAAGGGTTTCAATTTACCTCTTTCCGCGGTCACCTTGTGGAGGAAACAAAACTTTTCAAAAAATGGTATTGAGGTGTTATATTTAGTTTTTCACCTATTGGGGTTTTTTGAAATAAAAACTTCTAAGGTATTTGAACACCCTTTTTTTTCATTTTTCTTAAACAAAAAAAAGGAAAAATCCCCTTTGTTAGGAGAACACATTTAAAACTACTTGCCAGATTATGTATGGTTTCCCCCTATTCTTCTCTTAAGAATAAAGCAAGGGTTTTGAAAATTAATTTTTTTCTTCCATTCCCCCCACCAAGCCTCTGTAAGTTGGCGAATTCTCGGATTTTTTGGGGAATTTTTTTTCTTGAAAAAGAAATTTATATAATTAATTTTTTGATATTGCAACAAAAAAGCCGGAATTGTCGATTATCCAGGAATTTTGTTCTTGTTTTTTTTTTTTATATATATTTATATTGACAAGGGAAAATGCAATTTATTTATAATAATGATTATATTTTTTTTTTATATATATATATATGATATTAATATTATATTTATATATATGTGTGTGTGTGTGTTTTGGCGCAAGCGCGCGCGCGCGCGCGGCGTGGTGTGTGTGGTGTGTGTGTGTGTTAGACTGTGTGGGTACGCGCGTGTGCGCGCCATGGTGTGTGTGTTATTCTTTTTTTTAGTTGCCTTGCTTTTTTTAAAGGGAGGGTGAGGGGTGTTGGGGGGAGGGGACAAGGACTACATGAAAAAAAAAATTGCTTTTTTCTATTTCACCTGGAAATAAACTTCTTTTGTAAACCCAATAAAGCTTTCCCCTTTTTGTCATACAAGCATTTTTCTCTCTCTCTCTTTTCTCTTTTCTCTCTCCTCTCTCTCCTCTCTCTCTCTTTTCTCTCTCTCTTTTCTCTCTCATCAAAATTTGTGATTTGTACAGGGTTTTTCCGGGCGTAGGTGACGTGGTTTCGCTGTCGGTGGAGACCCCCAAGCACCTGGAGCAGATCGGTCTGCTGTCGTCTGTGGTGGAAAAACCCCGGTATGTGTCTGGACAACAACATCGCTCACCACAAATAAGGCCGCTAGCGAAACACACCGATACAAACGTAAAGATGCACGTGACATGGGTAGCTAAAGAGACAGTGTTTTTTTTTTTTGTTCTCATATACAGACAGGTGGTTTGAACTCTTCTTTTAAAGACGATTTTCGGGAGAACAAAAGTCAAAGTTTGGATGAATTTTATTTTTTTTTTAAAATTTTTAATTGAATACAATGAATATTGTAAAACGAAGGTTTTTGAATAATCGCGTAAAAGTGCCAAAATTTGCCATTTTATCTTCATTTATTCCCTTTCAAAAGAATGGTACCAAAATATGTATAGACTGTTGTACCTTAGATAAAAAGGAAATTGACACTTTTGCCTTAAACATGCTGTTTCATTTTTCATGTTCGTTCTTAATAAAGTGTACACCGTTTATGTGAAATTGATCTTTTGACAAGATTGAGGGTTTCAAGACTCAGTCTTGAGTAATAAAAATTATCAAGTGAGATGCTATACATAAACATTGCAAAATAAAGAAGACAACAGGTATTATAAAATTCGGGAAACAGTATGAACTACACAAATGTGACTAGAAGCTTATTTGACTTTATTGTTGAGTCGAAATATGCGTCTCTAGTATATAATATAAGCTTTGTATCCCCGGAGATGAATTTTTAAAAGTTTATAATATAATACCTGAGCATGACTTTTTTTAAATGCAAAATATTTGTGTCCCCAAATTTTCCCTTTGAGCGTCACTGAAGCTAAGCCTTTGCTTAAGTATTTGTTGTTTCGTTTTTCCAATAGACACGCAAAGAAAGTCACGTAACCACCATCTCCATCTTATTTCTTGAACTCTGCGGGGTTGGAATTCAATGACATAAAACCCTGTGGAGACATCGTAGTTGCTTGATCTGGGCTGTTTAGACGTGATTACAGTGAGTGGGGCAAGACGTGACACCAGTGATCTGAGGGCTGTTTAGACGTGCATTACAGTCAGTGAGGTAGACGTGACACCAGATGATCTGAGGCTGTTTGGGACGTGCATTACAGTCAGTGAGGAAGACGTGACCAGATGATCTGGGGGCTGTTTAGACGTGCATTACGTCAGTAGGCAAGACGTAAACCCCAGATGATTGAGGGCTGTTTAGACGTGCAATTACAGTCAGTGAGGGTAAGACGTGACACCAGATGATCTGAGGGCTGTTTAGACGTGCATTACAGCCCCAGTGAGGTAAGACGTGACACCAGATGATCTGAGAGCTTTTTAGCGTGCATTACAGTCAGTGAAGGCAAGACAGACGTGACACAAAGATGATCTGAGGGCTGTTGAGACGCGCATTACATTCAGTGAGGCGAGACGTGACACCAGATGATATGAGGGCGTTTAGACGTGCACATGATACACGACACGATATTTTATTTGTCCTCATAGAATACAAGGAAAAATTTGTTTGTGGTGCCATTATCAAAATTCACACATTGCAACAATTATAAATAGTATATCATTAAAAAATATTCCACTCTTTGCACTGTTCTCAGTCATTCCCTTTTCAATTAAATTTTTCCATCTTGTGTCACTCTATATATATAAATATTAACACATGCACACACACACATCCTCCACCCTCTCCCCCAACCCCCCCCTCCAGTTACACACACACACCACACCCAAAACAGAATCACATCACACACACCGCCAAAACAGTGTCATACTCACAAACACACACACACACACACACACACACACAACACACACAACACACACACACAAAACACACACACACACACAAAAACACACACACACACACACACACACCACACACACACAGGTGCACACATCCCACCACAAACCACCATCACATATGCAATATTATAACAACACTTAAAATAAACACTCCAACTGTAAAACAGAATGCTCCAAGATAAGCTCAAAGTTAAGTATAAAAAGAAAAAAAACAAAAACCATAGCACCATTTAAAAGATCAATAATAAATTTCAAATGTTAATTACGTAAACTGTAAAAGCAACCAGCAGAGTTAAATACAAACAGATAAAAGATGTACTGCTAAATAAGATGTTTGAAGTTGGGTTGAGAGAAAGAGAGAAAGAGGGGAGAAAGAGAGAGGGAAAAAGAGGAAGAGAGAGAGGGGAGGAGAGAGGAGAGAGAGAGGGGAGAGAGAGAGGAGAGAGAGAGATAGAGGAGAGAGGAGGAGGAGAACCGAAGGGAGATAATTTATAGGGGTGTGAAATTGAAAAACAGACTTGTATGAACATTTAACTATAAAAAAAACATATTATTCTCTATTAAACCAAGTATGGAATAAAAGAGCACAAAATTTCAATGCCAAGAATTATATCACAAAAAGTATGATTGCATAAACAGTAAAAATAATACAAACAAATATAAGATATTTGTAGTAAAATGGCTTGGATGGGGGGGGGGGGGGGTCCTTCCACACACACACACACCACACACACACAACACCACACACACAAAAAAACAAACAACAAAACACCCCCACACCACACCAAACACATATATATATATAACAAATAATATATATATATACAAACAAACATAATACAATAAACACCAACATACATATATAAATAAATATAAATAATAACATTTAAAATTCATAATATATAAACCAACAACACACAACATAAAAACAAACATACACAACATATATATATATTTTTATATATTAAATATATATATATAATATATATATATAAAAATATATAATAAAAATATATATATACATACATATACATTACAACAACACACACAAACAGCACACACCACACCCCACATATCACACACACACACACACATAAATAATAAAAAAATAAAATATATATTATATAAATTTTAAAAAATATACATACAAAAAAATCACCCTCATATATATATATTTTTAATATAAAAATAATTACATATATAACAAATTTTAAACAACACACACACCAACAACACACAACACCAAAACACCACTCACAACAACAACACACACACACAAAAACAACCCCAAACCCCCACACAACACATTTTTAATTTAAATTAACAAAATTCCCCAAAAGACATTTAAAAATAAAAAAATTTTTGCCATGCAATGAAACACAAAAAGAAAATATTTAAAAAGTAAAAAGAAATTAAGTCAAAAATTTTATTCATATAACATAAAACCACACTTAAAACCACCAACACCCCCCCACACCAAACAGGGACAAAAAAAAAAAAAGACCCAAACACCGAAAAAGAAGTAAAACCCTCTTCCCTAAAAGACTCATATAAGGAATAAATGGGAACCAAATTTCATGCCATGCAATGAATCACTAAATGTTATAATATCAAAACAGTAAAGAAGACAATCAAAGTCAAATCATATGATTCATATAATTCATGAAAGACCGGAGGACACTTGAAAGACGACCAAGGGCTCTGGGGGCTGGCTCCCCACTTGCCTTAAACATGTGGCTACTAAGAATAAAAGAAAAGATGCTCCAGAATTCACGAAAGGGGGAGAGAAGATGAATCCATCGGTGCTCAACCAATCACGACTGCAAATCCCAAACGGACTATAAACATGGACCAAATGGAATACCCATGTGTCTGTGGAAAGCGTTTCGCTACCACCCGTGGCATGAAGATCCACAGAACAAAGATGGGATGTGTGAAGACTCATCTGAATGAGCAGCAGCGCACTGCATCAGCAGATAAGACGTCGGAAGACCAAGGCCAGGATTTAAACCACAGTGCCAAGGACATCCACGCTGTTGGTTCGGATGAGGAATTTTGCACAGGCCCTCGATGCCAGGCGCCTGAAACTCAACCTGCCACGAGCAAACGAAACTGAAGATTGGGAGAAACTGGATGCAAAAATCGTCCAAAGACTCGATGCACTGATAGGGAAAAGCACCCTGGACACAAACCTAGCCACATATGGGGACATTGTGTATGCCACATGTAGAGACGCCTATGGAGTAAACTACCCAAAGAGAAAACACCTCCAAAGAAATCCGGGACGCCAAGAAAAGATGGACAAGATCAGAGTCCAAAAGAACAACCTCAAGAAGCAAATGAAGACCGCACTGCCAGCTGAAAAACAAGGCTTGGAAAAACTGTGGGAAGACCTGAAAGAAAAACACAGCGCCCTCAGCAAAGCGGAATCTGCGAGGAAGAGGAAGAGCAAAAAGAAGAAGACACAAGAGCGCTTCTTTAGAGACCCCTTCCAGTTTGCCAGAACACTGTTTGAGCAGCCAAAATCTGGGACCCTAAGTGTGGACAAAGGAGTTCTTGAGCAGCATCTGAGGAAAACATACTCTGACTCACAGAGCAAAGCACCACTCGACATTCAAGGTCTGGTGTGGCCAAACCCAAACCCCTGAGGAACAGTTCAATGGCAAGCCTCCAACGTTGGCGGAAATCAAGAAGGTGGTCGACAAACCCAGAGCCAAATCATCACCAGGGCCAAACGGAATACCTTACCAGCTTTACAAGAAATGTCCCAAGGTGCTGGAGTGGCTCCACAGGCTGCTGCGATCGGCTTGGAGAAACCAGAAGATCAGCGGCCAGTGGATGACGGCAGATGGTGTGTACATCCCCAAAGAGCAAAACTCAAGTGACATCAGCCAGTTCAGGCCAATATCACTACTGAACGTCGAAGGGAAAATCTTCTTCTCTGTCATGGCAGCAAGGCTGACCAAGTACCTGATGGAAAACAAGTACTTGGATGTGTCAATCCAGAAAGGTGGCATCCCAGGCGTGGCTGGCTGTGTAGAACACGCCACAATGATCTGGGACGCAATCCAAAAAGCAAAAACAGAAAGAGAGACCTGGACGTAGTGTGGCTTGATCTGGCAAACGCATATGGATCTGTGCCCCATGAGATGATACAGTTGGCTCTTGAGATGTACCATGTGCCAAAGAACATCCGCGACATGCTCAAGAAGTACTTCAATGGCTTCTCAATGGGGTTTTCTCTACCAAGGAGTACACAACTGATTGGATCAATTTGGGAAGTGGGCATTGCAATGGGCTGTGCAATTTCCCCGATACTGTTCGTGCTGGCAATGGAACTCATCTGAAAGCAGCAACAAACAACGCGAGACAAACAGACCTTGCGATGGATACAAGATGCCTCCTCTCAAGGCCTTCATGGATGACACTACAGTGATTTCATCCAGAGAAGACGAGACACGTCATGTGCTGGAGAGGCTGGACGACATAGTTGCCTCATCCAGAATGAAGTTCAAGCCAAAGAAATCACGGAGTCTCTCACTGAGGAAAGGAAAAGTGGCCGAATCTGTGGTCTTCAGTGTTGCCAACCAGGCCATTCCAACAGTCACAGAAGAACCAGTCAAGAGCCTTGGAAGATGGTATGATGATACGCTGAAAGACACACAAAGAGCAAAAGAAACCAAGCAGATGGCGGAAGAAGGCTTGGAGACCATTGACCAGTGTGGGCTCCCTGGCAAATACAAGGTCTGGGGTCTGCAGTTCATGCTGATACCAAAGCTCCTATGGCCTCTGATGATATACGACATCTGCACCAGCACAGTGGAGGCAATGGAAGCCAAAATCAACAAGTTCACAAGGAAATGGCTTGGTGTCCCACACCTGTCTGACTGACATCGCGCTGTACTGTCGCCAAGCAAAGCTCAAACTACCACTGAAATCCATCCTGGAGGAATACAAAGCAGGAAGATCAGACTTCAAAGCATGCTGGAGGACTCAGGAGACAAGGTGTAGAAGCAATCAAGCCCCAGCTGAAGATAGGCAGAAAATGGAAAGTTCAAGAGGCGATGGATTCTGCAAAAGAAAGTCTCAAGATCAGTAAAATAACAGGACACACACAGACCAACAGACAAGGACTGGGGGTGACCAAAACTGAATGGTGGTCAAAGGCCAAAGGAAAAGCCAAAAGAGACATGATGATTCAGGAGATGAGAAAAGAAGAAGACCAAAAAAGACTCCAAAAAGCAGTCCAGCAGAGCCAGCAAGGGCAATGGACAACGTGGGAGAATGCACTCCAAAGAAGTCTAACTTGGAATGACATTTGGCACATGGCCCCTCTCAGGATCAGCTTCATTCTAGATCTGCATATGACTTTCTGCCCTCAAATGCAAACCTGGTGAAGTGGGGGAAAACAGACGATCGCATGCCCCCTCTGCCATGAAAAACAAACAGTGGGGCATGTTCTAAGCTCATGTAAAGTAGCCCTGGCTCAAGGAAGGTACACATGGAGCACAACCAAGTACTCAAGAAATTGTACAGTAGTCTGGGCTAGTACCAACACCACAAAAGGGAGAATCAGGACTCCAAAAGCACCCGCAACTTCTTCACGGCAGGAGGCAGCAAATCATGGCCAAGAACAACAGTGCCACTCGAAACATGCAGGCAGAGTCTGCTGGATGGGCAGATGACTGGGAGTGCACTGCAGACCTCCAGAATGGAAGGTCCCCAGGATCATCAGCAAGAGTGGCGTGAGACCAACATAGTAGTCCACTCTAGTCAACCAAGCAGCTGATCATGATCGAGCTCACGGTGCCCTATGAAACAGAATGGAGGCGTCAAATCTACAAGACTGAAAAGTATGCTGATCTGGCAAACAGCCTGAGGAGAGAAGGCTATCAGGTCAAAGTCCTCACTGCAGAAATTGGAGCAAGGGGATTTGTAGGAACGTCTGCATACAGCCTCATGAAACAGCTCTCAGTTGCTGGGAAGGAAAAAACCAGAGCCCTGAAAGCAACGGCAGAAGCGGCAGAGAGGTGTTCAAGCTGGATCTGGTCAAGGAGGAAAAAAAGTGAACTTCATAAGGCTTAATTTCCCTACAAATATCAGGTTGCCCCTGTGGCTCAGTGGTTAAAGCGCGAGTCATTAAGTAGAAAATGAGCATGTCCAGAGAGTCATGGGTTCGAATCCCAGCCATGACTGGTCCCAAGAGGGGGAAAAAAAGGGGGCAGCAGAGGGACACCCGGAGTCATGAACCGGGTGTGGCCCAACCCCCCTAGAGTGTCAGGAGATAAGGGCCGAAACACTTGCTTGAAGGGGGCTTCTCTTCTGAGGACTCTCTGCTGCCACGCTCTCCACGAGTTTCTTTCTACTACTAGCTTCAAGGGGGGTGGTCCATCAATTCACACACACACACACACACACACACACACACACACACACACACACACACACACACAAGCCTGTAAACA
Source organism: Conus ventricosus (assembly GCA_018398815.1). Classification (NCBI taxonomy): domain Eukaryota; kingdom Metazoa; phylum Mollusca; class Gastropoda; order Neogastropoda; family Conidae; genus Conus; species Conus ventricosus. The sequence goes on from CM031600.1 coordinate 102,589,060, forward strand.
GGACTTAAAATACTTAGTAGGGGGTTGAGGGGGGGTGAGGGGGGTGAGGGGGGGGGCAACATACACACCTATGCACACATGCATGCATACACGCACATACCCCCCCCCCCCACACACACACACACAACAAAAAACACAAACACACACACACCACAAACACACACACACACCACACACACACACACACACACACACACCACACATTACAGTCAGTGAGGCAAGACGTGACACCAGATGATCTGAGGGCTGTTTAGACGTACATTTACAGTCAGTGAGGCAAGACGTGACACCAGATGATCTGAGGGCTGTTTAGACGTGCATTACAGTCAGTGAGGGCAAGATGTGACACTAGATGATCTGAGGGCTGTTTAGACGTGCATTACAGTCAGTGAGGGCAAGACGTGACACCAGATGATATGAGGGCTGTTTAGACGTGCATTACAGTCAGTGAAGGTAAGACGTGACACCAGATGATCTGAGGGCTGTTTAGACGTGCATTACAGTCAGTGAGGCAAGACGTGACACCAGATGTCCCCCAGTGCCGGGGGCCCTTTGGTTCTTTTTTGTTACACTGCATAATGCTCACGATCCAAAGGCTTCCACTCTCCTGCCCGTGCCTGTCTCTCAGACAAGTGGGCTCTCAGCTCTAAGTTAAGCTTTGTTTGCTTGGGAGCTAGGCCTGCGATGACTGAGAGGATTTGAAGTAGTCGTAAGGACAAGTTTTACCCCCTGGGAGCCTAGGACCACAATTGATGTCCGTGGCATCGTCTTTACATCATCATTCTCATTGATCAGCATAACAAAATGTATATTCTCTGGCCCTTCATGCCCTGCTCTCATGGTGACCTCAGTTTCGATGTCCTCTCCACGTCTGTGGCCTTGGTTTGATTCCGTCGGGGTCATCGGTATCGGCAAATTCATGGAGGCTGTCGTTGGACGGACGTGGTGGCGCCCAACAAAGGGAGAGCTCAGTCACGCCGGCTCCGCGACTAAGCAATTACTTCGTCAGTAGGGGGATCAGTAGGTGGTGTCCTGTGTATGTTGGATCAGAACAGGTACCACTGAACACCACCGAAGTGACTCGGCTGCAGTGCAGTGTCTCCTTCGGTGTGTTGCCTCTTGACGACTTGACATTGACCGTTCTCTGTGCATTGCCGGTGCCGGGGCTGAGGAGGGCCGAGCCGGGTTGTGGCTGTGGACGGGGGAGGGGGTGGGGGTGGGGGGTCGGAAGGAGCGGCGTAGTTGCAATGTCACTGACGTGGCATAGAAGTTGGAACGGCAAAAAAGAAATAATTGAAATATAAAAAAGTTGTTCCCTGTAGGAGTTTTACTGGGCGTTGACAGGTGCAGTAAAGTGGTGGTCATAGTTCGGGTCAGCGTGTGGTCAAGTCATGACGTTCATGGTCCAGCTGACCACGGTGCCCACGTGACTGTCTGGAATTCAAGGGGGGGGGGGGGGGGGGGTCAGTAGATGTTGTAAGGCAAATGAGAGAGTTGTGCTTGTACAAAAGTTCTTCAACAGATTCTAACATACCATTTTCACAAACTGTCAGGTGTCGCGATCAAGAATTATGTGCCTTTGTTTGAGTGGAAGTCTTGTCAATGCTCCTTCCACGGGCAGATCATGCGTTGTTTGACATGCCCTTGTCAATGCTCCTTCCACGGGCAGATCATGCGTTGTTTGACTTGCCCCTTTATTCCTCTGCAGGGTCGCATTAATCGTTCATGTCACTCAGACTGACCAGTGTAAACAAAGCTGCCCTCATCAGGCAGTCCTTTCCCCAGTACTGTGGTCGAGAACAGCTACTTGCACAAGACGATGGAGTGAGGATTTGTCGTTGTTGTTGATGTTGTTGTTGCTGTTGCTGGACTCTGAAACAGGAGAGAAGTGTTCTGGGCTGTGTCCAAAAGTGGTAGGAGGGTGCGGTCCCGAAAACCTGAGCCAGTAGGGTCACGTGCGTAATTGACTGGCTCGGTTTTCCAGTTGTTCACATTTCCCCCATTGCTCGTGGAACCAAGAGTGCCTACTTTTTCTGTCACATCACGGACTCCAGAACCATGTTTCATCCAGCTTACCTTGATTATAAACTGTCTCCAGGATATCGAACTGATCGTCGTCTATTCAAGCAATGATATTGACATGATAAATACAACTACTGAAAACAGATTCTCAGATCTTTTGAGGTGAGGTTGTTGGTATCAACGCTGTTCGGTGACAGAATCCTTGTATACATTTTTGTTCGAATCGATTGTACTCATCAATTTGTGCTTCAGTCTGTCAATGGATGGTGTGTTCGTTCATCCTAACTGACTAATATGCACTGGAAGTTACTGTACACGAATGAAGTCAATACCATTGAACTCATTCGTATGATTGTAGTTCAATAGGAGTTACAGAACCTATTACTGAATCATACTATCTAACAACGAAATGGTGACTTGGTTGCCATATCATATACATGATCAGCAGAGCTGTTGATGCAACTTGATCCTGATCTGAGGATCTCAGCATCTTCAGTGCTTACTGGTGCCCACCTCCATGCGTGTGTGTGTGTGTGTGTGTGTGTGTGTGTGTGTGTGTGTGTGTGTGTGTGTGTGTGTGTGTGTGTGTGTGTGTGTGTGTGTGTGTGTGTGTGTGTGTGTGTGTGTGGGGTGGTGTGTGTGTGTGTGTGTGTGTGTGTGTGGCCTCACTGTTCCTTCAGAGACTAAAATAAATTTCCTGATGGCCATGGCACTGGAGAAGGTCGCCTTCCTGCCCTTTGGCTACCTCGTTGACCAGTGGCGCTGGTCCGTGTTCCGTGGAGACACCACCCCGGACAACTACAACCAGGCCTGGTGGGACCTCAGGTAGGAGTAGACGAGACATAGAAGACAGGACAGCGTTGACATTATCATTATCATACTATGTCAGAAGACAGGACAGCGTTGACGTTATCATTATCACACTATGTCAGAAGACAGGACAGCGTTGACATTATCATTATCATACTATGTCAGAAGACAGGACAGCGTTGACATTATCATCATCATATTATGTCAGAAGACAGGACAGCGTTGACATTATCATTATAATACTATGTCAGAAGACAGGACAGCGTTGACATTATCATCATCATACTATGTCAGAAACTGACATGCAGTACAGCATCGACAAGTTTTCCGTAGCCTGACCAACTTCGGTCTCAGCACAGATACAAAGAAGACAGAAGTTCTGCATCAACTCGCGCCAGGAAGACCCCACGGTACGCTGAGCCTAACATCACAGTCAATGGTGTGAGACTCGCTGCGGTGAGTAAATTTACCTACCTTGGCAGCACACTGTCCCACAAAGTCACCATCACGATGAAGTGAGCATCAGAACTGCCCACAAAGTCACCATCACGATGAAGTGAGCATCAGAACTGCAAAAGCAAGTGCAGCCTTTGGCAGGCTACATATCAGTGTTTGGAATAGAAGAGGCGTCAGTCTAGAGACCAAACTGAAGATGTGCAGAGCAGTGTTTGGAATAGAAGAGGCGTCAGTCTAGAGACCAAACTGAAGATGTGCAGAGCAGTGTTTGGAATAGAAGAGGCGTCAGTCTAGAGACCAAACTGAAGATGTGCAGAGCAGTGTTTGGAATAGAAGAGGCGTCAGTCTAGAGACCAAACTGAAGATGTGCAGAGCAATTGTTAGTGTTTGGAATAGAAGAGGCGTTTGTCTAGAGACCAAACTGAAGATGTGCAGAGCAATTATTCATATCAGTGTTTGGAATAGAAGAGGCGTCAGTCTAGAGACCAAACTGAAGATGTGCAGAGCAATTGTTAGTGTTTGGAATAGAAGAGGCACCAGTCTAGAGACCAAACTGAAGATGTGCAGAGCAGTGTTTAGAATAGAAGAGGCATCAGTCTAGAGACCAAACTGAAGCTGTGCAGAGCAATTCTTCCCACCCTCTTCTACGCATGTGAAACGAGAATGCAGATTGTAAAGTGCTTAGAGCCTGGTCGGGGATGGGCGTTATATGAGCACCCTCTTTAAAGACAAACATGGACAGTGTACCAACGGCATGCCAAGAAGCTGACCCACTTCCACACGAGCTGCCTCATCAGATTGAAGCTGACCCACTTCCACACGACCTGCCTCATCAGATTGAAGCTGACCCACTTCCACACAGCCTGCCTCATCAGATTGAAGCTGACCCACTTCCACACGACCTGCCTCATCAGATTGAAGCTGACCCACTTCCACACGACCTGCCTCATCATATTGAAGCTGACCCACTTCCACACGACCTGCCTCATCAGATTGAAGCTGACCCACTTCCACACGACCTGCCTCATCAGATTGTTAACCATGAAATGGAAGGACAAAATCCCACCTCACACAGAGATTCTTGATCAAACAGGCATGCTGAGCATCCACACCATCCTGATGCTGTCTCAGCTTCTGTGGGGAGGTCATGTAGCTCACATGCCAGGCTACTGGCTACCCAAGATACTCTTCTACGGTGAGCTGCAACAAGGAGCGTGTTTTTATGGAGGTCAGAAGAAACGCTTCAAAGACCTGAAAGCATGTAACACCAAGCCTGACTCGTGGGAACAAACTGCGACAGATCGAGCTAGATGGCGCTACTCAATCCACAAAGGCGCTAATATATGTGAAGAAAAGAGGACAGCTGCAGCGCAGCAAAGACAAGCAAGGAAATACTACGCCAGCAATCCGGAGGAGGTCTCCCACATTCTGTGTCCAAGCTGTCACCGCACATTCCGTGCACGCATCGGCTTAATCAGCCACCTGCCTTCCCGCAAATCATCTCACTCCCTCAACTCTAAGATGACTGAAATGATCCTCCTCGACTCGATGGACAAACCCACACAATCATCATCATTATCTTCATCATCATCATCATCATCATCATCATCATCATCATCATCATCATCATCATCAATCATTGTTATTGTTTATTATTATTATTTATTATTATTATTATTATTATTATTATTATTATTATTATTATTATTATTATTATTATTATTATTATTATTATATTGTTGTTGTTTGTTGTTGTTGTTGTTGTTGTTGTTGTTGTTGTTGTTGTTGTTGTTGTTGTTATTATTAATATTATTATTATTATATCATCATCATTATTATTATTATCATCATTATTGTTATTATCATTGTTATTATTATTATCATTGTTGTTATTAATATCATTATTACATCATCATCATCATCATCATCATCATCATCATCATCATCATCATCATCATTATCATCAGTATTGTTATTATCATCATTATTACTCTAATATTATCGTTGTTGTTGCTGTTATTGTTGCTACTATTGTTACGATCATCATTATCACTATAACCAAGTATAATTATATAGCGTTTATCCTCTGCTAGAGACCAGACTTTGAGCACTGTACAATCCACACGCTCGTTTACACAAAAGTCTGCCTACCTGGGTACAGCAGTGAAGAGCTACCAGCTGGCATTAATTCATTTCTCGCGTCATTCAGTTGAATATGGATCGATCGGTTTTTCACTTATCTATTGATCTTTTCATGGAGGATGCACTCCACACACACACACACACACACACACACACACACACACACACACACACACACACACACACACACACACACACACACACACACACACACAACACACACACACACACACACACACACACACACATTTGCAAAGCAAGAGAGAAAGACAGACCGACAGACAGACAGGCGCACAGACGGACAGATAGACAGACAGACAGGCACACAGAGAGACAGGCACACACAGAGACAGGCACAAAAACATACACAGACAGACAGAGAGACAGACAGATAGACAGAGAGACAGATTGACTGACGGACAGACAGACAGGGACGGACAGACAGACAGACTGACAGATAGGCACACAGACAGACAGACAGACAAATAGATTGAGAGAGAGAGAGAGAGAGAGAGAGAGAGAGAGAGAGAGGAGAGAGAGAGAGAGGAGAGAGAGAGAGAGAGAGACTGGGCTAGGCACCGTGAAAATTCTTCCAGGTGCAAGCAGCAAGGAGTTTCTCCACCCGTGGCACGGACAGAGGACTTCTTTGACCCAGGCGCCGTGCATCCCATTCCTTACAACACGCCCTTCATCAGGTAGATCATCCCATTCCTTACAACACGCCCTTCATCAGGTAGATCATCCCATTGTTTACAACACGCCCTTCATCAGGTAGATCATCCCATTGTTTACAACACGCCCTTCATCAGGTAGATCATCCCGTTCCTTACAACACGCCCTTCATCAGGTAGATCATCCCGTTCCTTACAACATGCCCTTCATCAGGTAGATCATCCCATTCCTTACAACACGCCCTTCATCAGGTAGATCATCACATTGCTTACAACATGCCTTACATCAGGTAGATCATCCCATTCCTTACAACATGCCTTACATCAGGTAGATCATCCCATTGTTTACAACACGCCCTTCATCAGGTAGATCATCCCATTGTTTACAACACGCCCTTCATCAGGTAGATCATCCCATTGTTTACAACACGCCCTTCATCAGGTAGATCATCCCATTGTTTACAACATGCCCTTCATCAGGTAGATCATCCCATTCCTTACAACACGTCCTTCATCAGGTAGATCATCCCATTGTTTACAACACGCCCTTCATCAGGTAGATCATCCCATTCCTTACAACACGCCCTTCATCAGGTAGATCATCCCAGTGTTTACAACACGCCCTTCATCAGGTAGATCATCCCATTCCTTACAACACGCCCTTCATCAGGTAGATCATCCCATTGTTTACAACATGCCCTTCATCAGGTAGATCATCCCATTCCTTACAACACGCCCTTCATCAGGTAGATCATCACATTGTTTACAACATGCCCTTCATCAGGTAGATCATCCCATTCCTTACAACACGCCCTTCATCAGGTAGATCATCCCATTGTTTACAACACGCTCTTCATCAGGTAGATCATCCCATTCCTTACAACACGCCCTTCATCAGGTAGATAATCCCATTGTTTACAACATGCCCTTCATCAGGTAGATCATCCCATTCCTTACAACACGCCCTTCATCAGGTAGATCATCCCATTGTTTACAACACGCCTTACATCAGGTAGATCATCCATTGTTTACATTACGCCCTTCATCAGGTAGATCATCCCATTGTTTACAACACGCCTTACATCAGGTAGATCATCCCATTGTTTACATTACGCCCTTCATCAGGTAGATCATCCCATTGTTTACAACACGCCCTTCATCAGGTAGATCATCCCATTCCTTACAAAACGCCCTTCATCAGGTAGATCATCCCATTGTTTACAACACGCCTTACATCAGGTAGATCATCCCATTGTTTACATTACGCCCTTCTTCAGGTAGATCATCCCATTGTTTACAACACGCCTTACATCAGGTAGATCATCCCATTGTTTACATTACGCCCTTCATCAGGTAGATCATCCCATTGTTTACAACACGCCCTTCATCAGGTAGATCATCCCATTCCTTACAACACGCCCTTCATCAGGTAGATCATCCCAGTGTTTACAACACGCCCTTCATCAGGTAGATCATCCCATTCTTACAACACGCCCTTCATCAGGTAGATCATCCCATTGTTTACAACATGCCCTTCATCATGTAGATCATCCCATTCCTTACAACACGCCCTTCATCAGGTAGATCATCCCATTGTTTACAACACGCCTTACATCAGGTAGATCATCCCATTGTTTACAACACGCCCTTCATCAGGTAGATCATCCCATTGTTTACAACACGCCCTTCATCAGGTAGATCATCCCGTTCCTTACAACACGCCCTTTATCAGGTAGATCATTCCCAATTCCTTACAACACGCCTTTCATCAGGTAGATCATCCCATTGTTTACAACATGCCCTTCATCAGGTAGATCATCCCATTCCTTACAACACGCCCTTCATCAGGTAGATCATCCCATTGTTTACAACACGCCCTTCATCAGGTAGATCATCCCATTGTTTACAACACGCCCTTCATCAGGTAGATCATCCCATTGTTTACAACACGCCCTTCATCAGGTAGATCATCCCATTGTTTGACAACACGCCTTTCATCAGGTAGATCATCCCATTGTTTACAACACGCCCTTCATCAGGTAGATCATCCCATTCCTTACAACACGCCCTTCGTCAGGTAGATCATCCCATTGTTTACAACACGCCCTTTATCAGGTAGATCATCCCATTGTTTACAACACGTCCTTCATCAAGTAGATCATCCCATTGTTTACAACACGCCCTTCGTTAGGTAGATCATCCCATTGTTTACAACATGCCCTTCATCAGGTAGATCATCCCATTCCTTACAACACGCCCTTCGTCAGGTAGATCATCCCATCGTTTACAACACGCCCTTCATCAGGTGATCATCCGTCCTTACAACACGCCTTCATCAGGTAGATCATCCCATTCCTTACAACACGCCCTTCATCAGGTAGATCATCACATTGTTTACAACATGCCTTACATCAGGTAGATCATCCCATTGTTTACAACACGCCCTTCATCAGGTAGATCATCCCATTGTTTACAACACGCCCTTCATCAGGTAGATCATCCCATTGTTTACAACACGCCCTTCATCAGGTAGATCATCCCATTGTTTACAACACATCCTTCATCAGGTAGATCATCCCATTGTTTACAACACGCCCTTTATCAGGTAGATCATCCCATTCCTTACAACATGCCCTTCATCAGGTAGATCATCCCATTGTTTACAACACGCCTTACATCAGGTAGATCATCCCATTGTTTACAACACGCCCTTCATCAGGTAGATCATCCCATTGTTTACAACACGCCCTTCATCAGGTAGATCATCCCATTCCTTACAACACGCCCTTCATCTGGTAGATCATCCCATTGTTTACAACATGCCCTTAATCAGGTAGATCATCCCATTCCTTACAACACACCCTTCATCAGGTAGATTATCCATTGTTTACAACACGCCCTTCATCAGGTAGATCATCCCGTTCCTTACAACACGCCCTTCATCAGGTAGAACATCACATTGTTCACAACATGCCTTACATCAGGTAGATCATCCCATTGTTTACAACACGCCCTTTATCAGGTAGATCATCCCATTCCTTACAACATGCCCTTCATCAGGTAGATCATCCCATTGTTTACAACACACCTTACATCAGGTAGATCATCCCATTGTTTACAACACGCCCTTCATCAGGTAGATCATCCCATTGTTTACAACACGCCCTTCATCAGGTAGATCATCCCATTCCTTACAACACGCCCTTCATCAGGTAGATCATCCCATTCCTTACAACACGCCCTTCATCAGGTAGATCATCCCATTGTTTACAACATGCCCTTCATCAGGTAGATCATCCCATTCCTTACAACACGCCCTTCATCAGGTAGATCATCCCATTGTTTACAACACGCCCTTCATCAGGTAGATCATCGCATTGTTTACAACACGCCCTTCATCAGGTAGATCATCCCATTGTTTACAACACGCCCTTCATCAGGTAGATCATCCCATTCCTTACAACACGCCCTTCGTCAGGTAGATCATCCCATTCCTTACAACATGCCCTTCATCAGATAGATCATCCCATTGTTTACAACACGCCCTTCATCAGGTAGATCATGCCATTCCTTACAACATGCCCTTCATCAGATAGATCATCCCATTGTTTGACAACACGCCCTTCATCAGGTAGATCATGCCATTCCTTACAACACGCCCTTAATCAGGTAGATTTCTCAGTCAGGACCAGAATTTGATAGGAAACTACGGTTGAAATTATCATAAATTGTTACGAACTAGAACTGATAGTTATCCTGTGAACTAAGTGTATCACTTGTAACACGTATAGAAAAAAAAAGTAATTATGTAAATGATCATAACTTCATGACTTGTTACGAACTGAACTTGATGGCTATGGGCAAAAACAAGATAAGTGTAACATGAGATTGATGATTATACGTCAGATTTTGATAAAATCCCCAAATCATCAAAAATCGTGATCTGGACTGGGAAAAAAAACGACCTCAATCCAAAGAAAAAGACGGTGACTGCAGCCTTAAATGCTCAACGTGCTACCTTTGCACGTCCAATGGTACCAACATTGTGTTTGAGAGGTTGAACGATCCAAACAGCTTCTTCAAGAGGATTCTGTTCGCTCTGTCCTTGAAAATAGTAGGGTTTTTTTTTCCTTCTAGAGGACGGAAGAGGTTCTTTTGGATCCAGAAAACTCGAACTGTCAAGCACGATCATGCTTTGCTGTTCAGGGTGTTTCTGTTGCTATGCGTCCTAACTGTTTTTTAATATGCAGAACTAGATGCCTCGATGGAAAACGTGACACGAATGAATTAGTCGTTGTGTTAACATGTTACTTCATCCAGTTTCTTTCGAAAACCTGGAGAGTTTTATATCCACGCGAAGCTATGTAATCATAGATACCCTGTTTATGTAATCATAGATACCCTGTTTATGTAATCATAGATACCCTGTTTATGTAATCATAGATACCCTGTTTATGTAATCATAGATACCCTGTTTATGTAATCATAGATACCCTGTTTGTAGTTCACACTAATTGTGGACTTGGGACTAAGAGTATGAAGTAATCATTCACAAAAGAAGAATGATGTGATTTTTTGATAGTGTTGTTTAATCATTCACAAAAGAAGTATGATGTGATTTTGATAGTGTTGTTTAATCATTCACAAAAGAAGTATGATGTGATTTTGATAGTGTTGTTTAATCATTCACAAAATAAGTATGATGTGATTTGGATAGCGTTGTTTTGAGTTTTCAAAGTCTAAGCCACTTTTTTTTTTTATTACAAGTCTGTATTTTCTTTTCGTTTAAAAATTGTAAGTTGGCTTTTCCTACGATCGTCTTAGCTCTAATGGAATTCAATCACACCCATTGCCTTGCAAAATCTGAATGGTAGCAAAAATCTGTTTCTATGACAGCTATTTCGTCAGCTTCGTCATCCAGTTCCAGTTCCACAAGGCGCTGTGTGATGCAGCCGGACACCGGGGACCACTGCACACCTGTGACATCTACAACTCCACTGAGGCTGGAGACAAACTGAGGTCAGTCCATACTGACCATAGGTAGACTGATATAGGTGACATCTACAACTCCACTGAGGCTGGAGACAAACTGAGGTCAGTCCATACTGACCATAGCTAGACTGATATAGGTGACATCTACAACTCCACTGAGGCTGGACACAAACTGAGGTCAGTCCATACTGACCATAGGTAGACTAATATAGGTGACATCTACAACTCAACTAAGGCTGGACACAAACTGAGGTCAGTCCATACTGACCATAGGTAGACTGATATAGGTGACATCTACAACTCTAAGGAGGCTGGACACAAACTGAGGTCAGTCCATACTGGCCATAGGTAGACTGATATAGGTGACATCTACAACTCTACTGAGGCTGGACACAAACTGAGGTCAGTCCATACTGACCATAGGTAGACTGATATAGGTGACATCTACAACTCTACTAAGGCTGGACACAAACTGAGGTCAGTCCATACTGACCATAGGTAGACTGATATAGGTGACATTTACAACTCTAAGGAGGCTGGACACAAACTGAGGTCAGTCCATACTGGCCATAGGTAGACTAATATAGGTGACATCTACAACTCCACTGATGCTGGAGACAAACTGAGGTCAGTCCATACTGACCATAGGTAGACTGATATAGGTGACATCTACAACTCTAAGGAGGCTGGACACAAACTGAGGTGAGTCCATACTGGCCATAGGTAGACTGATATAGGTGACATCTACAATTCCACTGAGGCTGGAGACAAACTGAGGTTAGTCCATACTGACCATAGATAGACTGATGTAGGTGACATCTACAACTCTAAGGAGGCTGGAGACAGACTAAGGTGAGTCCATACTGACCATAGGTAGACTGATATAGGTGATATCTACAACTCTAAGGAGGCTGGAAACAGACTGAGGTGAGTCCATACTGACCATAGGTAGACTGATATAGGTGACATCTACATCTCCACTGAGGATGAGACACACTGAGGTCAGTCCATACTGACCATAGGTAGACTGATATAGGTGACATCTACAACTCCACTTAGGCTGGACACAAACTGAGGTGAGTCCATACTGGCCATAGGTGGAATGATATAGGTGACATCTACAACTCCACTTAGGCTGGACACAAACTGAGGTCAGTCCATACTGACCATAGGTAGACTGATATAGGTGACATCTACATCTCTACTCAGGCTGGGGACAAACTGAGGTCAGTCCATATTGACCATAGGCCCTACTGAGACTGGAAACAAACTGATTTCATTGTGTGTGTGTGTGTGTGTGTGTGTGTGTGTGTGTGTGTGTGTGTGTGTGTGTGTGTGTGTGTGTGTGTGTGTGTGTTGCGTGCGTGCGTGCGTGCGTGCGTGCGTGCGTGAGTGCGTGCGTGCGTCCGTGTGTGCATGCGTGCTGCGTGCGTGCGTGCGTGCGTGTATGTGCGTACGCGCACGTGTGTGTGCGTGGTGGTTGTGTGTGTGTGTGTGTGTGTGTGTGTGTGTGTGTGTGTGTGTGTGTGTGTGTGTGTGTGTGTGTGTGTGTGTGTGTGTGTGTGGTGTGTGTGTGAATATCACATACAGGACCCACTTGTGTCATTCTTTAAGTTGATATCATGCAGAGGGTCATGCTTTCATTTTCAGGGAGAAGCTGGTGAATCCTGTATGTTGATATAACGCACAGGGCCAAACTGTTTATTCCTATACGTTGATATTGTGTACAAAGCCAAGTTGTCACAGCCTGTATGTTGAGACTCCACGCATGACTAGGCTCTTCAATCATGCGTGGTAATGTCCTGTGCCGGGCAAAACTGTTTAACTCTGTATGTTTAAGTCTTTGACGATGCCACGCTGTTTAATCTTGTTGATGTCATGTGCAATCCTGTATTTAAATATCACGTGCAGAGCTATGTTGTTTCATCCAGTATGTGGATATCATGTCCAGGGCTACGCTAACTCGTCCTGTATGTGAATATGACGTGCAGAGTCACGTTGTTTCATCCTGTATGTTAATGTCACGTCCAGGGCCATGCTGTTTTACCCTGTATGTTAATGTCACGTGTAGGGCCATGCTGTTTCATCCTGAAGAAAAAGAAACACCCGAAGGTGCTGTGGAGGACCCAGAGAAGCACTGTCTTCACCTGCCTTTAGAGCAGTCCTGTACCACCCTTGGAGGCCTGCGATGTGTTGACGATGGGTACAGGCACGCGCAGGACACTCCATTAAGATATCAAGGGACATAACTGCTCCTGACCAGAGGTAAATTAGACTACAGGATGCAGCTCATAACAGCCTTAAAGTAGCATCCCCATGGGTGTACCAGCCCGTATTTCATGACTGCAGAGCCCACCGGCGAAAAACACCACCCTCCAGCTGCCGAGCACACCCCACAGACCCAACCACCCCTGCCCACGGACAGATGAAGACAGTGCCACTCCAGACACAGCCAAGCTTTCGCCATACGGTCTTATGTGCCCTCAAGAGAGAATCCGAAGTTGTAGTCTTTCCCACTGTCAACAGAACTTTCCCTGTGGTCAGTGGGTCTTTCCTCACCGTCACTGGACCTTTCTCCAGGGTCAGCCTAGTTAAGGCAAAGAAGAAAAAGAAACACCCGAAGGTGCCTGGGAGGACCAGAAAAGCACTTCTTCACCTGCCTTTAGAGCAGTCCTGTACCACCCTTGGAGGTCTGCGCTGTGTTGACGATGGGTACAGGCACCCAGGACACTCCATTAAGATATCAAGGACATAACTGCTCCTGACCAGAGTAAATTAGACTACAGGATGCAGCTCAACAGCTTAAAGTAGCATCCCCATAGGGTGTACCAGCCCGTATTTCATGACTGCAGAGCCCACCAGGCGAAAAACACCACCCTCCAGCTGCCGAGCACACCCCACAGACCCAAACACCCCTGCCACGGACAGATGAAGACAGTGCCACCGACACAGCCAAGCTTTCGCCATACGGTCTTATGTGCCCTCAAGAGAGAATCCAAAGTTGTAGTCTTTCCCACTGTCAACAGGACTTTCCCTGTGGTCAGTGGGTCTTTCCTCACCGTCACTGGACCTTTCTCCAGGGTCAGCCTAGTTAAGGCAAAGAAGAAAAAGAAACACCCGAAGGTGCTGGGGAGGACCCAGAGAAGCACTGACTTCACCTGCCTTTAGAGCAGTCCTGTACCACCCTTGGAGGCCTGCGCTGTGTTGACGATGGGTACAGGCACGCGCAGGACACTCCATTAAGATATCAAGGGACATAACTGCTCCTGACCAGAGGTAAATTAGACTACAGGATGCAGCTCATAACAGCCTTAAAGTAACATCCCCATGGGTGTACCAGCCCGTATTTCATGACTGCAGAGCCCACCGGCGAAAAAACACCACCCTCCAGCTGCCGAGCACACCCCACAGACCCAACCACCCCTGCCCACGGACAGATGAAGACAATGCCACTCCAGACACAGCCAAGCTTTCGCCATACGGTCTTATGTGCCCTCAAGAGAGAATCCAAAGTTGTAGTCTTTCCCACTGTCAACAGGACTTTCCCTGTGGTCAGTGGGTCTTTCCTCACCGTCACTGGACCTTTCTCCAGGGTCAGCCTAGTTAAGGCAAAGAAGAAAAAGAAACACCCGAAGGTGCTGGGGAGGACCCAGAGAAGCACTGTCTTCACCTGCCTTTAGAGCAGTCCTGTACCACCCTTGGAGGCCTGCGCTGTGTTGACGATGGGTACAGGCACGCGCAGGACACTCCATTAAGGCCTGTGTATTAATGTCACGTGCAGGGCCATGCTGTTTCATCCTGTGTATTAATATCACATGCAGGGCCATGATGTCCAATGGATCCTCTGAGGTGTGGACAGTACCATTCCAGGCCCTGACAGGACAGACCAAGATGAGCGCACAGCCACTGATCCAGTACTTCCAGCCCCTCATGGACTACCTGCAGCAGTACAACCAGGACCACGACGTGAAGGTGGAGTGGGAGGAGGGGTGTCCTTCAACAACGAGTGCTGCTGGACTGGTGTCACTGACATCTCCTCTCTTGCTGCTGGTGACCCTGCTCAATGCTCTTCCCTAACATCGACAATATTTCTTTATACGTCGTTCCCTGGATGATTTTGTCACAAACGAAATTTGCAGAAATTCGCCCCTTCGTTCTGTGTTTGGCTCCTTTTCATCTTGACCTCTGTATCAGTTTTTGAGTAACCAATTTTTGTCCTTTTTTTTAGATTTATGTGATGGTCCTCTAGTGATGACTGCAAACAACATATGTCAAAAATATTCTCTGCACACTGCAGCTCAGTATCACTCTTGCTTGCAGTCGATTCTCAATGGTTTAACAAAGGCCTTGCAATCTTGATGTCTTGACACTTTGGTTTTTATAATGCCATTTATTTTGTTTTTCTCTTGTTTTCGTATTGATTTTTCTATGGCATATTCCTTTTGATTATCCTTAAAGTAACACAGTAGAATCCACCCAGCTGCTCTTCTATATTTAGACTTGTTTATCCATTTTTGTGTATACTCGAATGGTGTATCATATTTGTTCTATCTTGATGCTGACATGAAAAAGGCGGTCTTTCTATTGTTGTAAATGAAAAATGAACGTATAGAGACAGAGTTTTGTTTCTAAATTCGGTTCATCATTGTCATCAGAGAATTCTGTCGAACCCTTACGAAACCACCACGCTGGGTTACAACAGTTCGAAGCTGTATACGAGCTCGACGCTACACGATTACACTTTGACTAAGTCAGGTTAAATTGATATAAATCGTACTGTGTTTTACTACGTTGAAATCATGAAGCATGAGGTTTTACAATGCGATGTGTGTGTGTGTGTGTGTGTGTGTGTGTGTGTGTGTGTGTGTGTGTGTGTGTGTGTGTGTGTGTGTGTGTGTGTGTGTGTGTGTGTGTGTGTGTGTGTGTGGTGTGTGTGTGTGTGTGTGAAAAAGTTTCATAATATGATAGACATTGATCAGAACTTGGACCTGAAAACAATTCTGTTTATGTCTAGAAATACTAGCTCATGTTAGGCTTTCTGCTGGTGCATTGTGTATTGTGATGTTTGATTTGCTCAACATTCGTGAACGTATTTTGCCCACAGAACTCCAAACAGTACTGAAAAATCACGCAACACAAGCGTAGGTTTATGAAGTACTCGGTGCTGGCAAACTACATTATTGAAACTATGTCACCCTGGAAATGTAAAATGAAAAGAGGAAAAGATGACAGAATTTGTTTTTACTCGTAAATCTGTGAAAGCTTTTTTCCGCCTTGGTGCTTTGCACATATGATTTGAACCTTCATTTAAAGCCAGACAGCGTAGCATTGTTGCTATATAATCACGGAGAATAAATTACCAAATTAAATTTTGACCACTTTTGACATGTACAGACATTAGACTTTTGCTGTATATGTCCGTCCTCGTGACTTTGAATGACATCCGTCGTGTTACTTACATCACGGCTAAGCACACAGGCCATATCATGCCTAAATATACTGAGGCTGAGGGAGAACACTGAATGACATCCGTCGTGTTACTTACATCACATACAGGCCTTATCATTCCTAAATATACTGAGATTGAGGGAAAACACTGAATGACATCCGTCGTGTTACTTACATCACGGCTAACCACACAGGCCATATCATGCCTAAATATACTGAGATTGAGGGAGAACATTCCATTCGTCTGTGAGAATGCGCAGTAATGACTGAAATGAAGGTGACGCTTACCAAGCTATGACGCCATGATATATGTTAAAAATTTCAGCCTATTGAGTTTTCTACGTATTTGATCTTAGATTATTTGTTGTGACTTTGCAATTCTTTGTATGGAGATTTACTTCTTTTAATCATATAAGATACAGTGCTTATGATATAGCAGAGCTTATAATATAGCAACTACGCTTTGTTTGTGTTATGGTTAATGCTTTTTTCCTTTCAGTAATTGTGTGCCTGCATTTTCCACCGTTAACAGTGACGATCTCAGTGCTGCCACAAGTCTGAATGTTTACCGTCAACAACCAACATCCAGTCTGAATGTTTACCGTCAACAACCAACATCCAGTCTGAATGTTTACCGTCAACAACCAACATCCAGTCTGAATGTTTACCGTCAACAACCAACATCCAGTCTGAATGTTTACCGTCAACAACCAACATCCAGTCTGAATGTTTACCGTCAACAACCAACATCCAGTCTGAATGTTTACCGTCAACAACCAACATCCAGATTTACAATGTTTCTTGTCTATAATACGTTAACTCATTTCCTATCACTTTTGGCGAAGAGAGTGAATCATACTATTAGAAATTTAACCTAAGGAGCAAGCCACACGTGTCAATGCCTGTCTCCATCATTCTTTGTGTTGTTGGAAGATGAAGAGCACGCCACACGTGTCAATGCCTTCTTAGTGTTGTTGGAAGATGAAGAGCAAGCCACACGTGTCAATGCCCGTCTCCATCATTCTTATGTTTGTTGGAAGATGAAGAGCACGCCACACGTGTCAATGCCTGTCTCCATCATTCTTAGTGTTGTTGGAAGATATGGAATGGGGATGTGAAGATGTGGAATGGGGGTGTGAAGATGTGGAATGGGGGTGTGAAGATGTGGAATGGGGGTGTGAAGTGGAATCTAAATCAACTTCTCCGTGCAGATGCCCTGCTGTCCTGGCCTTGGCTATGGAAATCCCGAAATCTGGAACTCAGTTGTTGTTGTTGTTGTTGTTGTTGTTGTTGTTGTTGTTGTTGTTGTTGTTGTTGTTGTTGTTGTTGTTGTTGTTATCGTTGTTGTTGTTGTTGTTGTTGTTTTTAAAAAACCCACTTCGTCAGACTTTTGAGAAAAACGCCTAAACTCAGCAAACTTTTGGGCTCTTACTTTTTTAAATCGGATCTTAACCTGGCTTGACATGGTTCCCAACTCCCCCACCCCACCCCCACCCCCCAACTCCTCATTTGAAGAATAATTTCTGTGAGTTAATTGTTCCGCAACGTGAGCTAATGTGATTAATGGAGCTGTGATTTCTTGTTCTCTGTTCTCTATTGCTTACATAGTGACTGTGTGCTGATCCAGTTGGGACTGGCTGACCATGTATCCAGCGCCTACACACAAAAGTGTTTTCTGTGAGTCGCCGAGCGAGCACTAGCTGACTTCTGATATTTAGCATCCCATGAGCGAACAGTAATGTCATCCCCGGGAAGCCCAGTGGTTTGACTGTTTGATTAATGTAAGGCGAATTACTTAAAACTAGAGCCCTTTTGGCGAGGGGTACGCCAAGTCTGGCCTAAGCTGGATACCAAAGATCACGTATCTTTAATACTGGCCAAGTTGCGCGTCCATTTGGATGTGACGTTTGTCACGAATATCACCGTATCTAAAATTATGAAAATGACACAATTTTTAACCAAGACAAGGAGGCGAACTTTTTTTCCCATGGTTTAACAGGGACATGCTTATAGCATACAGCATACAGCGCTGCTTGTGGTACCCATTCTCCTAGCACAGTGGGGTCCCCGTGCATGTGCTTTCCTTAGCACGGAAACCCAAAAATCACCTTTCCCAATTAGCATCACATAATCTTGGGTTTTATTCCACATAGTGGAGGAGAGGATTTCATTCCTGGGGTTTTCTCCCTTTCCCTTCCACATGTGTGGGAGGAGAGATTTCATTCCTGATTTCTTCCATTCCCCCTTTTGTGGGAGGAGAGGATTTCATTCCTGTTTCTTCCATTCCATTCCACATGTGTGGGAGGAAAGGGTTTCATTCCCGATTTCTTTCCATTCCACATGTGTGGGAGGAAGGATTTCATTCCTGGGTTTCTTCCATTCCACATGGGTGGGAGGAGAGGATTTCATTCCTGATTTCTTCCATTCCACATGTGTGGGAGGAGAGGATTTCATTCCTGGTTTCTTCCCTTCCACATTGTGGAGGAGAGGTTTCATTCTGTTCTCCATTTCATTCACATGTGTGGGAGGAAAGGATTTCATACCTGATTTCTTCCATTCCACTTCCATTCCACATGTGTGGGAGGAGAGGATTTCATTCCTGGTTTCTTCCATTCCACATGTGTGGGGAGGAGAGGATTTCATTCCTGGTTTCTTCCCTTCCATTCCACATGTGTGGCAGGAGAGGATTTCATTCCTGATTTCTTCCCTTCCATTCCACATGTGTGGGAGGAGAGGATTTCATTCCTGGTTTCTTCCATTCCACATGTGTGGGAGGAGAGGATTTCATTCCTGGTTTCTTC